>WNYA01000200.1:8724-31794 GCA_019512145.1 Engystomops pustulosus | reverse complement strand
CATAGAGCTTGCGGTATCCATTCTATTGAATCTAGTGTTAAAGATGGTGCCAGGAACCCTGAGAAATGACTCCGATTTCACAAGTGTATGCAAATAGTACGAACTTTTCTCCAAAAGAATAAAAGACTAGGTCTCGCTATGTTGTTCAGGTGGTTCCACTGAAACTGTTCACAGGTGCTATCTGACTACTGAACAGCATGGGGACTTTTGCCTGCTCCATTTCTGACCTGGGCTTGTTCATCCCTCCTTAGACAACCTGGTGCCTCCAAGTTCCCTTAGAGTCACCATATTGATGCTGAGCATAGTGCAGACACCTGGTCTACACAGCACAAGATGGACCAGAACTCCCAAACTCAAGCAATCCCGTAGCCTAAGCCTCCCACATTGGCTTGGATAACAGGTGCGCGCCACAGCACCCAGCGAGTAAAGAAGTTTCCTCTCCCCATTAGAAACGTTGCATCTTTAGAATCGAAAAGGAAGAAAATACGTGGCGTCTCGAAAAAACTGTATCAAGCAAATACTCTAAAGACAAATCTGCCAAACCTTTAATAACTCTTATTTTTTTGTTTTTTTTCTTTTTTTTTCTCCACACGCTAAACATTTACCAAATATGAGTTAAACCATGTTCATCTTTTAATTCCTGAGACATTTGGACCCATCGCTTTTCTTCTTTTTTTCATATTATAGAGCTTGCGGTATCCATTCTATTGAATCTAGTGTAAAAGATGGTGCCAGGAAACCGAGAAATGACTCCGATTTCACAATATAGCAAATAGTACGAACTTTTCTCCAAAAAGAATAAAGTAGGTCTCACTATGTGTTCAGGTGGTTCCACTGAAACTGTTCACAGGTGCTATCTGACTACTGAACAGCATGGGGACTTTTGCCTGCTCCATTTCTGACCTGGGCTGGTACATCCTCCTTAGACAACCTGGTGCCTCAAGCCCTCAGAGTCACCATATTGATGCTGAGCATAGTGCAGACACCTGGTCTACAGCACAGATGGACCAGAACTCCCAAACTCCAAGCATCCATAGCCTAAGCCTCCCACATTGGCTTGGATAACAGGTGCGCGCCACAGCACCCGGCAGTAAAGTAGTTTCTCACCATAAGAAACGTTGCATCTTCGAATCAAAAAAGGAAGAAATACGTGGCCTCTCGAAAAAACTGTGTCAAGCAAATACGTAAAGAAAAATCTGCCAAACTTTTAATACTTTATTTTTTTGTTTTTTTCTCGAACACACTAAACATTTTACCAAATTATGAGTTAAACCATGTTCATCTTTTAATTCCTGAGACATTTTGGACCATCGCTTTTCTTCTTTTTTCATATTCATAGAGCTTGCGGTATCCATTCTATTGAATCTAGTGTAAAAGATGGTGCCAGGAAACCTGAGAAATGACTCCGATTTCACAAGTGTATGCAAATAGTACGAACTTTTCTCAAAAGAATAAAGACTAGGTCTCACTATGTTGTTAGGTGGTTCCACTGAAACTGTTCACAGGTGCTATTCGACTACTGAACAGCATGGGGACTTTTGCCTGCTCCATTTTGACACTGGGCTGGTACATCCCTCCTTAGACAACCTGGTGCCTCCAAGCTCCCTCAGAGTCACCATATGATGTGAGCATAGGCAGACACCTGGTCTACACAGCACAAGATGGACCAGAACTCCCAAACTCAAGCAATCCCTAGCCTAAGCCTCCACATTGGCTTGGATAACAGGTGCGCGCCACAGCACCGGAGAGTAAAGTAGTTTCCTTCCCCATAGAAACGTTGCATCTTTCGAACAAAAGGAAGGAAAATACGTGGCCTCTCGAAAAAACTGTGTCAAGCAAATACTGTAAAGAAAAATCTGCCAAACCTTTAATAACATCTTATTTTTTGTTTTTTCTATCAACACACTAAACATTTTACCAAATTATGAGTTAAACCATGTTATCTTTAATTCCTGAGACATTTTGGAACCATCGCTTTTCTTTTTCATATTCATAGAGCTTGCGGTATCCATTTATTGAATCTAGTGTAAAAGATGTGCCAGGAAACCTGAGAAATGACTCGATTTCACAAGTGTATGCAAATAGTACGAACTTTTCTCGAAAAGAATAAAGACTAGGTCTCACTATGTTTTCAGGTGGTTCCACTGAAACTGTTCAAGGTGCTATCTGACTACTGAACAGCATGGGACTTTTGCCTGCTCCATTTCTGACCGGGCTGGTACATCCCTCCTTAGACAACCTGGTGCCTCAAGCTCCCTCAGAGTCACCATATTGATGCTGAGCATAGTGCAGACACCTGGTCTACACAGCACAAGATGGACCAGAACTCCCAAACTCAAGCAATCCGTAGCCTAAGCTCCCACATTGGTTGGAAACAGGTGCGCGCCACAGCACCCGGCAAGAAAGGTGTTCCCTCTACCCAATAAGAACGTGCATCTTTCGAATCAAAAAGGAAGAAAATACGTGGCCTCTCGAAAAAACTGTGTCAAGCAAATACTGTAAAGAAAAATTCCAAACCTTAATAGTCTTATTTTATTTTTTTCCTACACTAAACATTTTACAAATTATGAGTTAAACCATGTCATTTTTAATTCTGAGACATTTGGACCCCAGTTTTCTTCTTGTTCATATTCATAGAGCTTGCGGTATCCATTCTATTGAACTAGTGTAAAAGATGGTGCCAGGAAACCTGAGAAATGACTCCAATTTCACAAGTGTATGCAAATAGTACGAACTTTTCTCAAAAGATTAAAGACTAGGTCTCACTATGTTGTTCAGGTGGTTCCACTGAAACTGTTCACAGGTGCTATCTGACTACTGAACAGCATGGGACTTTTGCTGCTCCATTCTGACCTGGGCTGGTACATCCCTCCTTAGACAACCTGGTGCCTCCAAGCTCCTCAGAGTCACCATATTGATGCTGAGCATAGTGCAGACACCTGGTCTACACAGCACAGATGGACCAGAACTCCCAAACTCAAGCAATCCCTAGCCTAAGCCTCCCCACATGGCTTGGATAACAGGTGCGCGCCACAGCACCCGGCAAGTAAAGTGTTCCTCTACCCATAAGAAACGTTGCATCTTTCGAATCAAAAAGGAAGAAAATACGTGGCCTCTCGAAAAAACTGTGTCAGCAAATACTGTAAAGAAAATCTGCCAACTTTTAATAACACTTATATTATTTTTTCTCCTACACGCTAAAACATTTTACCAAATTATGAGTTAAACCATGTTCATTTTTAATTCCTGAGACATTTTGGACCCATCGCTTTCTTCTTTTTTCATATTCATAGAGCTTGCGGTATCCTTTATTGAATCTAGTGTAAAAGATGGTGCCAGGAAACCTGAGAAATGACTCCGATTTCACAAGTGTATGCAAATAGTACGAACTTTCTCCAAAAGAATAAAAGACTAGGTCTCACTATGTTGTTCAGGTGGTTCCACTGAAATGTTCACAGGTGTATCTGACTATGAACAGCATGGGACTTTTGCCTGCTCCATTTCTGACCTGGGCTGGTACATCCCTCCTTAGACAACCTGGTGCCTCCAAGCTCCCTGAGAGTCACCATATTGATGCTGAGCATAGTGCAGACACCTGGTATACACAGCACAAGATGGACCAGAGACTCCCAAACTCAAGCAATCCCATAGCCTAAGCCTCCCACATGGCTGGATAACAGGTGCGCGCCACAGCACCGGCAAGTAAAGTAGTCTCCTTACCCATAAGAAACGTTGCATCTTTCGAATCAAAAAGAAAGAAAATACGTGGCCTCTCGAAAAAACTGTGTCAAGCAAATACTGTAAAGAAAATCTGCCAAACTTAATAACTCTTATTTTTTTTTTCTCTACAACTAAACATTTTACCAAATTATGAGTTAAACCATGTTCATCTTTAATTCGGAACATTTTGGACCCATCGTTTTCTTTTTTTCATATTCATAGAGCTTGCGGTATCCATTCTATTGAATCTAGTGTAAAAGATGGTGCCAGGAAACCTGAGAAATGACTCCGATTCACAAGTGTATGCAAATAGTACGAACTTTTCCCAAAAGAATAAAGACTAGGTCTCACTATGTTGTCAGGTGGTCCACTGAAACTGTTCACAGGTGCTATCTGACTACTGAACAGCATGGGGACTTTTGCCTGCTCCATTCTGACCTGGGCTGGTACATCCCTCCTTAGACAACTGGTGCCTCCAAGCTCCTCAGAGTCACCATATTGATGCTGAGCATAGTGCAGACACCTGGTCTACACAGCACAAGATGGACCAGAACTCCAAACTCAAGCAATCCGTAGCCTAAGCCTCCACATTGGCTTGGATAACAGGTGCGCGCCCAGCACCCCGGCAAGTAAAGTAGTCTTCCTCTACCATAAGAAACGTTGCACTTTCGAATCAAAAAGGAAGAAAATACGGGGCCTTCGAAAAAAACGTGTCAAGAAATACTGTAAAGAAAAATTGCCAAACCTTTAATAACTTTATTATTTTTCTCCTACAGCTAAACATTTTACCAAATTATGAGTTAAACCATGTTCATCTTTTAATTCCTGAGACATTTTGGACCCATCGCTTTCTTCTTTTTCATATTCATAGAGCTTGCGGTATCCATTCTATTGAATCTAGTGTAAAAGATGGTGCCAGGAAACCTGAGAAATGACTCCGATTCACAAGTGTATGCAAATAGTACGAATTTTCTCAAAAGATAAAAGACTAGGTCTCACTATGTGTTCAGGTGGTTTCACTGAAACTGTTCACAGGTGCTATCTGACTACTGAACAGCATGGGGATTTGCTGCTCCTGACCTGGGCTGGTCTCCTATTACGAACAACGGTGCACCTCAACACACGTGGCCACCAGATGTCCTAGAGTACATTGTGGTGCAGACACCTGGTTACACAGCACAAGATGGACCAGAGACTCCCAAACTCAAGCAATCCATAGCTAGCCAATTGGCTTGGATAACAGGTGCGCGCCACAAGACCGCAGTATAGTCTACCTAGAAACGTTGCATCTTTCGAATCGAAGGAAGAAAAGTACTGGCCTCTCGAAAAAACTGTGTCAAGCAAATACTGTAAAGAAAATCTGCCAAACTTTTAGACTTTATTTATTTTTCCACACGTTAACATTTTACCAATTATGAGTTAAACACATTTTCTTTTATTCCTGAGAATTTTGGACCGATCGCTTTCTTTTTTTATATCATGAGCTTGCGGTATCCATTCTATTGAATCTAGTGAAAGAGTGCGTCAGGAAACCTGAGAAATGACTCCGATTTCACAAGTGCTATGCAAATAGTACGAACTTTTCTCCAAATAAGACATGGTTCACAGTGTCATGGTTCAATACATACGTACGGTGTGTTGACGCAAGGTGGACTTTGTGCTGCACCTGACACACTATTAGGTGGTAAATACCCACAAAGGTGCCTAAGCCCCTCTAGAGTCACCATATGGAGCATAGTGCAGACACACTGGTCTACACAGCACAAGATGGACCAGAAACTCCCAAACTCAAGCAATCCCGTAGCCTAAGCCTCCACATTGGCTTGGAAACAGGTGCACGCACAGCACCGGCAAGTAAAGTAGTCTCCTCTACCCATAAGAAACGTTGCATCTTTCGAATCAAAAAGGAAGAAAATACGTGGCCTCTCGAAAAAACTGTCAAGCAAATACTGTAAGAAAATCTGCCAAACCTTTATAACTCTTATTTTTTTGTTTTTTTTCTCGAACACACTAAACATTTTACCAAATTATGAGTTAAACCATGTTCATCTTTTAATTCCTGAGACATTTTGGACCCATCGCTTTTCTTCTTTTTTCATATTCATAGAGCTTGCGGTATCCATTCTATTGAATCTAGTGTAAAAGATGGTGCCAGGAAACCTGAGAAATGACTCCAATTCACAAGTGTATGCAAATAGTAAGAACTTTTCTCCAAAAGAATAAAGACTAGGCTCATATGTTGTTCAGGTGGTTCCACTGAAAACTGTTCACAGGTGCTCATCTGACTACTGAACAGCATGGGGACTTTTGCCTGCTCCATTTCTGACCTGGGCTGGTACATCCACCTTAGACAACCTGGTGCCTCCAAGCTCCCTGAGTCACCAATATTGATGCTGAGCATAGTGCAGACACTGGTCTACAAGCACAAGATGGACCAGAACCCCAAACTCAAGCAATCCCGTAGCCTAAGCCTCCACTGGCTTGGATAAACAGGTGCGACGCCACAGCACCCGGCAAGAAAGTAGTCTCCTCTACCCATAAGAACGTTGCATCTTTCGAATCAAAAAGGAAGAAAATACGTGGCCTCTCGAAAAAAACGTGTCAAGCAAATACTGTAAAGAAAAATCTGCCAAACCTTTAATACTACTTATTTTTTTTTCTCCTACACGCTAAACATTTACCAAATTATGAGTTAAACCATGTTCATCTTTAATCTGAGACTTTTGGACCATCAGCTTTTTCTTTTTTTTTTCATATTCATAGAGCTTGCGGTATCCATTCTATTGAATCTAGTGTAAAAGATGGTGCCAGGAAACCTGAGAAATGACTCCGAATTCACAAGTGTATGCAAATAGTACGAACTTTTCTCCAAAGAATAAAAGACGGTCTCACTATGTTGTTCAGGTGGTTCACTGAAATGTTCCAGGTGCTATCTGACTACTGAACGCATGGGGACTTTTGCCTGCTCCATTTCTGACCTGGGCGGTACATCCCTCCTTAGACAAACCTGGTGCCTCCAAGCTCCCTGAGAGTCACCATATTGATGCTGAGCATAGTGCAGACACCTGGTCTACACAGCACAAGATGGACCAGAAACTCCCAAACTCAAGCAATCCCATAGCCTAAGCCTCCCACATCGGCTTGGATAACAGGTGCGCGCCACAGCACCCGGCAAGCAACGTTGTCTCCTCTACCCATAAGAAACGTTGCATCTTTCGAATCGAAAAGGAAGAAAATACGTGGCCTCTCGAAAAAACTGTGTCAAGCAAATTCTGTAAAGAAAAATCTGCCAAACCTTTATAACACTTATATTTTTTTTTCCTACACGCTAAACATTTTACCAAATTATGAGTTAAACCATGTTCATCTTTTAATTCCTGAGACATTTTGGACCCATCGTTTTTCTTTTTTCATATTCATAGAGCTTGCGGTATCCATTCTATTGAATCTAGTGTAAAAGATGGTGCCAGGAAACCTGAGGAAATGACTCCGATTTCACAAATGTATGCAAATAGTACGAACTTTCTCCAAAAGAATAAAAGACTAGGTCTCACTATGTTGTTCAGGTGGTTCCACTGAAACTGTTCACAGGTGCTATCTGACTACTGAACAGCATGGGGACTTTGCCTGCTCCATTCTGACCTGGGCTGGTACATCCCCCTTAGACAACCTGGTGCCTCCAAGCTCCCTCAGAGTCACCATATTGATGCTGAGCATAGTGCAGACTGGTCTACAACGCACAAGATGGACCAGAACTCCCAAACTCAAGCAATCCCTAGCCAGAGCCTCCACACTGGCTTGGAATAACAGGTGCACGCCACAGCACCCGGCAAGTAAAGTAGTCTCCTCTACCCATAAGAAACGTTTCATCTTTCGAATCAAAAAGGAAGAAAATACGTGGCCTCTCGAAAAAAAATGTGTTCAAGCAAATACTGTAAAGAAAAATCTGCCAAACCTTAATAACTCTTATTTTTTTTTTTTTCCGAACACAAACATTTTACCAAATTATGAGTTAAACCATGTTCATCTTTTAATTCCTGAGACATTTGGACCCATCGCTTTTCTTCTTTTTCATATTCATAGAGCTTGCGGTATCCATTCTATTGAATCTAGTGTAAAAGATGGTGCCAGGAAACCTGAGAAATGACTCCGATTTCACAAGTGTATGCAAATAGTACGAACTTTTCTCCAAAAAGATAAAGACTAGGTCTCACTATGTTGTTCAGGTGGTTCCACTGAAACTGTTCACAGGTGCTATCTGACTACTGAACAGCATGGGGACTTTGCTGCTCCATTTGACCGGGCTGGTACATCCCTCCTTAGACAACCTGGGTACCTCCAAGCTCCTCTAGAGTCACCATATTGATGCTGAGCATAGTGCAGACACTGGTCTACACAGCACAAGATGGACCAGAACTCCAAACTCAAGCAATCCGCAGCCTAAGCCTCCCACATTGGCTTGGATAACAGGTGCGCGCCACAGCACCCGGCAGAGTAAAGTAGTTTCCTCTACCCAAAAGAAACGTTGCATCTTTCGAATCAAAAAGAAGAAAATACGTGGCCTCTCGAAAAAACTGTGTCAAGCAAATACTGTAAAGAAAAATCTGCCAAACTTTAATAATCTTATTTTTGTTTTTTTCTGAAACACTAAACATTTTACCAAATTATGAGTTAAACCATGTTCATCTTTTAATTCCTGAGACATTTTGGACCATCGCTTTTCTTCTTTTTTCATATTCATAGAGCTTGCGGTATCCATTTTTAATCTAGTGTAAAAGATGGTGCCAGGAAACCTGAGAAATGACTCCGATTTCACAAGTGTATGCAAATAGTACGAACTTTTCTCAAAAGAATAAAAGACTAGGTCTCACTATGTTGTTCAGGTGGTTCCACTGAAATGTTCACAGGTGCTATTGACTACTGAACAGCATGGGGACTTTTGCCTGCTCCATTTCTGACCTGGCTGGTACATCCTCCTTAGACAACCTGGTGCCTCCAAGCTCCCTCAGAGTCACCATATTGATGCTGAGCATAGTGCAGACACCTGGTCTACACAGCAAAGATGGACCAGAACTCCCAAACTCAAGCAATCCCGTAGCCTAAGCCTCCCATTGGCTTGGATAAAAGGTGCGAGCCACAGCACCCGGCAAGTAAAGTAGTTTCCTCTACCCAAAAGAAACGTTGCATCTTTCGAATCAAAAAGGAAGAAAAATACGTGGCCTCTCGAAAAAAACTGTGTCAAGCAAATCTGTAAAGAAAAACTGCCAAACCTTTAATAACTTATTTGTTTTTCTCATACACGCTAAACATTTTACCAAATTATGAGGTTAAACCATTTCATCTTTTAATCCTGAGACATTTTGGACCCATCCTTTTCTTCTTTTTTCATATCATAGAGCTTGCGGTATCCATTCATTGAATCTAGTGTAAAAGATGGTGCCAGGAAACCTGAGAAATGACTCCAATTTACAAGTGTATGCAAATAGTACGAACTTTTCTCCAAAAGACTAGGTCTCACTATGTTGTTCAGGTGGTTCCACTGAAACTGTTCAAGGTGCTATCTGACTACTGAACAGCATGGGGACTTTTGCCTGCTCCATTTCTGACCTGGGCTGGTACATCCCTCCTAGACAACTGGTGCCTCCAAGCTCCCTAGAGTCACCATATTGATGCTGAGCATAGTGCAGAACACCTGGTCTACACAGCACAGATGGACCAGAACTCCCAAACTCAAGCAATCCCTAGCCTAAGCCTCCCACATGGCTTGGATAAAAGGTGCGCGCCACAGCACCCGGCAAGTAAAGTGTCTCCTCTACCCATAAGAAATTTGCATCTTTCGAATCAAAAAGGAAGAAAATACGTGGCCTCTCGAAAAAACTGTGTCAAGCAAATACTGTAAAGAAAATCTGCCAAACGTTTATAAACCTCTTATTTTTGTTTTTGTTCTCGAAACTCTAAACATATTTACCAAATTAGGAGTTAAACCAGTTCATCTTTAATTCTGGACATGTGTGTTGGTGCACATGACGGAACGCACATACTCGCCCGACACTGGTTAGCACATGATGCTGAGCATAGTGCAGACACCTGGTCTACACAGCACAAGATGGACCAGAACTCCCACACTCAAGCAATCCCGTAGCCTAAGCCTCCCACATTGGCTTGGATAACAGGTGCGCGCCACAGCACCCGGCAAGTAAAGTAGTTTCCTCTCCCCATAAGAAACGTTGCATCTTTCGAATCAAAAAGGAAGAAAATACGTGGCCTCTCGAAAAAACTGTGAAAAGCAAATACTGTAAAGAAATATCTGCCAAACTTTTAGTAACACTTATATTGGGGGGGGGCTGTGTTGGTGTTTTCTCGGGTGCGAGACTCCCGCCATTCGGCTGGCGGACCTGTAAGAGGAGACCCATATGCCCGCATCCTTCATGGTAAGACTCGCTCTACGTCAATGCTATTGGACCGGCAACAAGAGCAACAGGGGAATGGACTTACCCACCTAGGGAGTCATGGTGGCTTTATATCTCATCAACGATAATTCCCACATGTATAAATTCTATATTTTGATGCTTCAGGAGTGGAAATCTACATTTTTAATAGTCATGAAACATACAAGGGGTGTGTGCAGACTTTTGTCTGGTACTTAGTATAATAAATACAATGCAATTGTGAATGCAGCTGAATATCGCACCATATAGACAGGTTAAAGGTTGATACTGGTAGTCAGAGATCCCACTCAATAGCCACCAGACCATGGTCCCTACCACTTGCCCACCCTCAGCTTTCCTCTTATCCTCCATCGTCGCCCATCCACGACCTCAGGTTCTCTTCTCGAACCCCTCTTTTTCTCCTACCAACGCAAGTAAGTTTTTATATACATAAATACTTCAATCAGTTTTCCTATATCATATCCCAATTACATCGCAGCTGTGGAATACATCACATCTTATCCGACTCCAGATAACCCAAACTCAATGGGTCATTGTGTGGAGGGAGATTTGTGGCAAACCGATTCCGGTCCATTCACTTGACTTTAAGTGTTTTTTCCCCACATTCAAGACATCATCTCTTATGTAGCCGAGGTTAGATGTCCGATACTAGTTCGCCTCAAGTTCTGCCAGGCTGCCGCAGCATCTGACACACATCTCCTCCCTTGACACGGTGTCTGTGGGGGGGTCTTGATGGAACATCTTTATATTCCAGTGTATACTGTTAGGCAGATTCACACATGCTGCTGAGCATAACCCAAGACGTGCACGTGCATGAGGGCTCCTCCACCTGTTTCTCCCCCGCTGACTCACCTCGCTTCTCCTTCTCTCTGCTGTTTCTCATCCTTAAACTGCTGCAAACCTTTTCATCATCTTCTGCTCCTGCCGTTGTTTCATCTTCACCTACCATGAGGTGGTATTGTGCCGGTCCTTCACCATACTGAGAACCTGTCAAGGAAAAACAAATACAGATGAAAGGGATTTCATATTTCTTCATTTTTCCCCTCTCGCTTTCCTTTAGGCTGTGTTCATACTTTCTGGTTCAAAAAATGCATTTAGAAACGGGGTGAGGGACCCCATATGGGTTTCAACTGAAACACAAGTGATCGTTCAAAACAGCACCACTTGTTTTTGCATGTAAACAATACAAAACGTGTGGTGCTCTGATAGCATGCGCTCTAATGATATCACATGTGATCAGGCCAATCCCCTCCCCAATACAATGACCCCCCGCCAAATACCAAGCCCCTATGCATAATACTAGAGGGTGTGGGATGGTCTGTCAGGGTTGTGCGGGGTATCTTTCAAGGCTTCCCTCTGACCGCGAAATAGTAGTGACCACTGCTCCAGGAGGCCACTCACCTCTTTCTTGTTCTCCTTTCCAGACTCTTCAGATTTTGGCTTCCCCTTGGGGATCTCTATCTGCTTTTGATCCTCTTACACAGGTGCTCCTGCTCCCCAGACCCTTACACCCCTTGTCTCTGTAGCCTCTTGCAGTTCTTCAGTCTCCTTGTCATCTGCAATTTCTTTTCTAGCCCCTGATGGTCTCCCGGTCTCTTGTGGCCCTGATGGTCTCTCCTCCCGTCTCTTTTGGCCCCTGATGGTCTCCTGTCTTCTTGTGCCCCTTCTGATTTGGTCTCACTTTCTCTTGTGGCCACTTGATGTCTCCTGTCTCTTGTGCCCCTGAGTTCTCCTGTCTCTTGTGGCCCCGGATGTTCCTGTTCTTGTGCCTGTTGTTCCCCTGTCTCTTGAGGCCCCTGCTGTTCTCCTGCCACCTTGTGCTCTGCAGTCTCCATGTCTAGCATGCTTATGCTCTCCTCCTTTGTGACAGTGCGCTCCTTTGTGTTTGCTTTGCCCTGTTCCTCCATGCTGTCCGCCAGCCCCTGTGCTCCCTCCGGACCTTCGCCCTTCTGCCCATGATGGTCTATCCTCTCTCTTCTGCGTATAATCGTCGCTGCTTTCCGCTGCTCGTAAGCCTCCACATTCTCCACGTTGCCGCTAGCAGACAGGCGGCGCACGGATGACGTCCAGCTTTCACCCACCTTAAAAACTCACCGGAAGTGGTCTCTCCTCCAAGTCGCCTGTGAGTGGAATGCGCGTTTCTCCTTCTCCTTATTCTGTGGTCGATACCATGAAACAATAATATGTCGTAGTTTTTTACCTCTAAACATTTGTAGACAAAGAGGGATGCATTTTTTTTCACCTCAGGCCGCCCCTTCCGTCCCGCCCACACAGTGTATTTTCTTAACTTCCAACTTTTGGTCGATATATTTCCATCCATCCTAGGTTCAAATATTCAGTAACGGAGAACCCAGCTACAAACAGAATCCACGAAAAGATAAAAATCTTGAAGGTTATTTAATAGCCAATAAAAAAATAGAGGGATACTGCGGAGCGGTGCTGATGTGCAACACCCCTGCCAAAGCATAACAGGGCAGCGCACTCTCCATATCAGGATCTATCTGGTGAGCCGTAACAACTCATTCAGAATTGTCAGCTCCCAGGGTAGTGGACCTACGGACCACTTCTGACCATACGTAAGCAGACACCTGGGCCCGGAGTGGGGCTGCTGTGGTGTGGTACCACAAGGTCGTTCCACTGGTGCACTTTGTGGTCGCAAGTGAAGCCAAAGCAAGGTACACAAAACGTTATGCAAATCGTAGTTAGGGACAGGCAGGAGGTCAGACGGGCAGAACGGGTATCAGAGTCGGGGATATTGCAATACATGTCAAGGCAGGCAGCAGAGTTGCGTAGTCAGACGGAATCAAGGTCACAAGGGAAACTATAAACACAAAGGACATGGGAACAAAGCTTTTTCTAAGCCTATGAGGTACATGAAAGGTGTCTGTCCAGCGCCAATTATCGGTGCGCTGCCTTTAAATTTAACAGACTGGCACACGCGCACTTGGAGGAGGGATGCAGCGGTGAGACGCAGGAGAGCCGCAGGAACACGTGGGAGGTGAGTGGGCACTGACCACATGGTGGTACACAACGGGTCGCAGGGCAGAACCCCCCTTCCCCTTCGGCCTCCCCTCTTCTGGGGTGAAGGAAACTCTGAGAACACTATGATCCAGAATGTTGTGTTCTGACTCCCAAGACCTCTCCTCGCACCCTTTCCAGTCAACAGAAAGAACTGTTTCCCTCTGACTGACTTAATACCCAAACCTCTTTCACCCCATAACATCGGTGGAGTCCACCTTAGAGCTGGAGGTGTACTTGCCGGGAGAAGCGGTTCAGGATGACAGGCTTCAAGGGAGATCTGTAAGGAGTTTGGGATGCGCATGGTGGGAAGGCGCAGCTTATAGGCACGGATGACGCATTTTAGCACCTCATATGGACCCAGATAGCGGGGGACCAAGCTGTAGCCTGGAATCTTCAGCAGACGGTACTTGAAGACAGCCACACTTTTCACTCGGGGAAAGACTGGTTTTGGTGTGGGGTCCGTGTTTGCGTCCCAGATGGATCTGAGGTCTTGAACAATCACCCTATATGGCAGGAACATCAGAAGCACTGACGGTAAGAGGTGGGCGTGAATGTTGTCCAAAGGCAACAAAGAAGGAGCACCAGCCGGCAGATTCCAAAATATATGAAAATTTCTGCCCAAGTAAGATGGTGACAAAATCGTGCTGACGAGCAAGACAAATTGCCGTAGATAGCAGCCCAGAGTCTGGTTGACCCTCTACATTTAGTCTGCCGATGATAGGCAGAAAGAGTCCGCTTGACTTGCAGTTGCTGCACAATGAACACAGAACCTGGAAACAACTGGACCCGTCAGTCCGAGACAATGTGTTTGAGGAAGCCCATGAACCCGAAAGATGTGAAAAGGACACAGCTGGTAAGACGTGGAGCCGACGGCAGACCTGCGACAGGCACAAAGTGGGACATGCTGAAGAACCAATCTCTTACGACCCCAGATACTGTGTATGGCAATGCAGCGCAGACTGCTGGTTCTAGACGTACGACTTGTTACAGGTAAGGAATCACCGAGACTCACAAAATCTCAATATCCTTGACCAGATCTGGCCACCAGTAGTAACGGATATGAGAAGCGACAATCTCTGCAACCCAGTGTCCCCAAGTTAGAATCCTCTCCAAAGACTGGTCGGACATAGATCTTGCCAGGAGGAAGCTGCCGTAGGTCACGGAGCAGAAACAACCAGACGTTCCAGAGGAATAATATGACAAGGACCGATTCTTTCCCCAATTACATCAGAGGCACGAGAGGGGCATCAGCTTTGACCTTCTTCTCCGCTGACGGGAGTGAATCAAGAAGTTTGAACTGAGAAAAGAAGAGGAGCCAGTGAACCTGTCGAGGTTGAGATGTGAGCGGTCCTGGAGTACAGAAGATTCATGTGGTCAGTGCAGAAATAGACGCGATATGATCTCCTTCCAAAGATACCACCGCCATTCCTCCAAAGCTAGCTTATGTGCCAAAAGTTCCAGATCACCATGGAATATCCTCTCTCTGCGGCTGTTAAGGTCTTAGAGAAGAAATACGCAGGTGAGGGTTCCACCTTTGGGCAGTCTGGGAAGATAACTTTGACAAATTCCTGGAACACCACTGGAGTCCAAACCTTGGCACCCCGTATTCGATCAAAAGTGCAATGATGAGAGCAAAGGGTTTTTCCACACCATGACTTTATTGAGACCAGCGGTATCGATGCACAGGTGGAGGGAACCATCCTTCTTGGCCGCAAAAAGAATCCACCATCAGCAGGGGAAGACAACTTGCGGATGAATCCCTTCTGTAAATTCTCCTTGATGTAGGGCCGACATAGCCGCTGTTTCAGGCGCAGATAAACAGGTATACCTGACCACAGGGAGGAGATGTACATGGCAGCAGGTAAATGGGGTAGCGGAGGCAGAATCTCCGCTTGCTTCTCAGAGAAAAACTGCATAGTCTTTATAAGAAGTGGGAAGACTCGTCAGCTGCTTGGAGGAGTCTGGAAAAGTCATGACGACACGGATAGAGAGCCATGAGACAGCGAGAATGGCACTCTGGTCCCCAACAAGATTTCCTAATCTTCCAGGCGAGCACTGGAGCATGTTGCTGCAACCACGGAGGCCCAAAAGCACTAAGGCGTAGTACGGGGGAGCACATAAAATGACATTCTCCCCCTTGTACACACGCCCCAATTCCAGAGACAGAGGCTCCGTATGATACTGGACCCGGGTCATGGGCTAATCTGTCCACTGATGGAAGAGATACCCCCGCGCTTCTCTAGCGAACCACAGGAATGTGATGAGGGAGACCAGCAGCATCCAACAAGCTCTATCTCCTGCATGGTTCCTCTGTATTACGTAATTAAGCCGCATAGTCACCAACGGATGATCCCCTTGACGCAGGATCGCAGTACGGCGTCAGCTGAAGACGCCCGGGCAGGTTACTCAAAGACGGACCAGAATTCACGAGGAACGCAGTGAGAGTAGCCGTGACTGGATTGTTATGTCCCAGAGGGGATAGCCCATGCCAGGGCTTTCTCGGAAAGAGGCTGACAACGGGAGCACTGAGTAATGAAACCCCCTGTATAACTCGCCTCAACCGTCTTATTTTGAGGGCATGGAAAGATGCAACCTGGGTTCAGCAGAGACAATGCAGCCCATTGTAACAGGTGGTTTCGTAGGTACTAGAAGCTTGTTGCTGAGTAGCCAAAAGTTGCTGCAGGGTGCGGTGACTTGTCCAAGTTGCTGTCCTTGTGCAGCATTCTGTTGAGACTGCTGGACCACGATGGCTGTCAGGCTCCAGGGACCCACAGAACCAACACGGACGATGAGTAACCGCACCTGGTACAACGGAAGTGGTCCCCCCTTTTTCACCAGAGCCCGCCGCAAAGTGGTTGGAGCAAGCAGCGAATGCACAGGCACTGTAACGCCGCGAGCCGCCCCACTTCTGGCCAGCCCCGCCCTCCGCTCGGCTGGATTCCCCCCATCTCCTGCCCCACTGGCGGATTGGGGCAAATAATTGCAATGCTTGTAATAAGCTAGCATTTGCGATTATTTCAGGGCCCTGATAAATGTTCCCCCACATCTTTATTTCCATCACTAAAAACTATGCCCAAAGAAATAGTCAAAAAGCCCAAAAATGTATCACTAATACAGGCTTAGATCCACTAAGGATCATTTGTGTCCATAACTAGCCAGATCCATAAGTATTGGGGTAATAGGTGGTCTGCATCAGGGATCTTCATACCTACAATGACTGCCCTGAATATACAATGGCAGGCAAATGTATTGGCACCCCTGCAATTTTGATTCTCAAGGCCTTAACAATCTTTGGTCTGCAGAGTGATTGATTTATTGCCACCACCTGTTAGTGCCACAGGTAAGTTACCGTGGCTGTTAATTACAACAAATTAGAGAAGCATCACATGATTTTTTCAAACAGTGCCAATACTTTTTTAAATGTTTGGTGTGGAATTATATTTGTTTTTTGACAATTCTTTTTTGTGGTTTTTCCATTGAAGACACATTAAATGAAGCTATAATATCAAAGAATTTCTTATTGCAATCAGTTTTTGGAGTGTCATCTGACAGAATTGCAGGGGTGCCAATACTGTTTGCCAACACTGTAGTGTCATACAGTTATATGGACAATTTTTTGTTTGTCGACACCCATGAATCCAATAAGTAAACCTACTGAGTTGCTAGAACAGAGCCATTAGAGAAAGTAGGCTCCGTTATGTTGACAACTCCAATTTAGTTACATTTAGTAACTCAGGTGTGGCGGCAAACGTGACGTTTCAAACCCCTTTTGAGCCGTTTTGTAAGCAGTCCGTTAAAAAAGCATGCATTTTTGAAAACCGCATCAGTTTTTTGACCTGTTTTAAATTAAGATCATTGGTAAAACCGTGCAAAACGCATGCTTTTTTAACGGACTGGTTAAAACACGGCCCATAAAACTGGTTCACAGCCACGTTTGCCGCCGGCCTAATGGTGTTTTATGTTCAAACTACACCCCAGTACACACCGAACCAAATAACTGCTAACCGTTTCCCTGCTAACAATAATTATAGCAGTTCATCAGAGGTGCCAAACTCCTCTCATTGGAGCCTAGCGCATAACAACAGCGTTTCATATCACCACCGGACTGTCGATTCTTATTTTACTTGCTGCTCTAAACTACTAAAGGGGTATCTCGTCTGGGCATTCACATTCAGTTTCACTTATCTTCCATTTATAAACATTTCTTCAATGGATGTTATAAAAAAATGTTTCCTGTGTGAAGATAATTTCTCATAAGTTAGTCATCCTGTCCCTTAGAAACGAGATGGCTTCCTCGGGTTACGACCACGTCACACTCTGGCAGCGGTGGCCAGACATGAGCTATTGAGTCCTGTCTGACCTCCTGGATTCAGCAATCATTACCAGAGGATGGCTGTGGGTCATGTAGTAAATCCCACTTTCATATACAAAAACATTTGTTTCTCTTTGTGCAATCCCTCTAGCAAACTGGGCCGTATCCGAGGAATCCATCTCGGTTTCTAGGGACAAAATGACTACATTTATGAGAAATTATCTTCACACAGGAACATTTTTTTTAATAACATCTAATTGAAGAAATGTTTATATATGGCAGATTAATCAAACTGAATGTGAATGCCAAGGCGAGAATACCCCTTTAAGTTAAGCAACATCAAAAATCAGTGCATTGATGCTACGTACAGTATCTGACTGACTCATTCATTTTACAGTGTGTTGACTAACTAAAGAAATATGGACGCGCGCCCCACGTGCACACAACCTAAAATCCGCCCACTGGAGGAGGGTTCTGCCAATGGGGTTCACTCAGACACAGTTATGCCTCTGTATACTTGTGATGAGTCACCAAGGTAGGCACATCCCCCGCTCAACCAATCACACACAACAACTCGTGGTCAGTGCGCCACCCCTTGGTCCTGGTGTAACCATTTCAGTTGCCCTAGACACGACCCTGTAACTTCTAACTTGGGTCGGGGAAGTCATCTAGGATTTCTGTGTGATGGCCTAGAGCTGAGTTTCTCTCTTCCCCTGCTCCCTGCACTCTATCCCCCCCCTTCACCCTAGCCACCCCCAATTCGTCCAGGACAGAGATCACAGACATTGAATTCCTGTGGGGCACAGCCTTTAGGAGTGCAAAGCTACTGACTTTTCTTTATCTGGGAGGCACAGCAGGAATTCACAGCAGATTTAGTGTGGTGTGAATAGCAGAGATGAAGGAGAGATGACTTCTTGTGTGCAATAGGCATCTCATGGATCTCATCATCTCCCATCTCTGAGTCTCATCTCCTCTTTCTATTTGTCAGATACAGTACAATGTTCAGAAGCTACATAAAAGTGTATATAAACTGTACCCTGATAATCTAAGCACATTGTCAGTTCACAGAACTAGATGGATCATGAAGTGTCTGCTTAGAGAGTCCCCCCCCCGCCCACACCCTAGAATATTTCACTGACCGTCACTAAAGTCACTAAAGTCACTAAAAGGAGCTAAACAGCAATAAAATTGTAAAGTAACACGTTGTGAAATGATCTTATTGTGTAAACATCACTAGGGATTGAAATTTGAGAATTTTCTTTCATGAAAACCCCTTCAAAATCATATAAATCATAAAAATATCCCAGAGGCCATGTATTAATACCAAATAATACCGATATTAGTTAAACCTTATTATTTGTGTTTTTCATGGAGTCCCAATTAGCAAGCCCTGGACCGACCCATAATTAGTTAATGAAATACCTCTGTAGGGTATCTGGAATGAATAGCTCCCTCTCTCTCTGCAGCCAGGATGGATCAATCTTCAATAGCCCCCCCTGGGTCCCCCTCCGGCCTCAGGACTAAGGAAACAGGAGCAGAGAATGATCTGATATGCTATGAGTTAAATATTAACGTCTCCCCCTAGGGAAGGAGGAGTTGGGACCCAGTGCCAGGTCTATCCTGGAGAGGTGCATAACTAAATACGGTCTAATTCTAACATTAGATGTCAACAAACCCACCTCATCCATCATACGTGCAGAATAGTAGTGGGGCCGATTCCGCGATGTTGCCACGTGAAACTTATCCCATAAGGGATGTAAATAATTATTAAAGTCACCGACTAATCACACAACCGGCAATACTGGGGAACCAGCCACAAATGAGAGGACTTTTTTAGTCCTGTTCTAGTATCGGAGGGGAAGTATACAGCAGCAATCAGGGCCGGATTAGGTGGTGGGGGGCATCTGGTCGCAAAACACGGTGGGGGCCCCCATCTATTGTAGTCTAGACAGGGAACAGCAATCGGTATATATCACTCCCAGTAATCACTATATCAGCGCCCAGTATTCACTATATACCGCCCAGTCATTTCTGTATACAGCCCCCGCAATCACTATATACAGCTCCCCCAGCAATCCATATCCGCCGGTAACTACTGTATACAGCTCCCCCAGCAACCACTATATACAGCCCCAGTAACTACTGTATACAGCTCCCCCAGCAAACACTATATACAGTCTCCCCCAGCAATCACTATATACAGCTCCCCCAGCAATCACTATATACAGCCCGCTCCCCCCCGCAATCACTATATACAGCTCCACGAGTAATCACTATCTATAGCTCCCCCAGCAATCACTATACTACAGCTTCCCCAGCAATCACTATATACGCTTCCCCAGCAATCACTGTATACAGCCCCCCAGCAATCACTATATACATCTTCCCAGCAATCACTGTATACAGTCCCCCAGCAATCACTATATTACAGCCCCCCAGGAATCACTGTATTCAGCACCCCAGCATCACTATATACAGCTCCCCCCCAGCAATCACTGTATCAGCCCCCCAGCAATCACTATATACAGCCCCCCCAGGAATCACTGTATACAGCTCCCCCAGCAATCACTGTATACAGTCCCCCCAGCAATCAATTATACAGCCCCCCAGGATCACTGTATTCAGCACCCCGCAATCACTGTATCAGCTCCACCAGCAATCACTTATACAGCCCCCAAGCAATCACTGTATACAGCTCCCCCAAGCAATCATATATACAGCTCCTGCAGCAATCACTATCTATAGCTCCTCCAGCAATCACTATATACGCTTCCCCAGCAATCACTGTATACAGCGCCCGGCAATCACTATATACAGGCGCCCGAGCAATCCTATATCCAGCTCCCCCATCAATCACTGTATACAGCCCACCAGCAATCACTATATACAGCCCCCCAGAATCACTGTATACAGCTCCCCCAGCAATCACTGTATACAGCTCCCCCACATCACTATATAACAGCTCCACCAGCAACATTATATACAGCTCCCCCAGCAATTACTGTATACAGCTCCCCCAGTATTCACTATATACACTCCCCCAGCAATCACTGTATCAGCTCCCGGTCTATGTGGTGTTATGATACTAACTCCCCGTGAATGTGTGGAGTAGACTGAATGGTATTGATGTCCCACCCATGCTCTATTCAAAGGGGAATATTTTCCTTCAGTAGATGCATCTCAGAGAGGCACAGTATTGCGGGCTGTACACTTAGTAAGGTTCTGAAAATATCTCTTATTGGCAACCCCTGTTCCTCTCACTTTTCCATGCCACTATATTTATATTAGCCATATCTAAAGGTATCTGCTATATTTGTTCCCAGAATGGGTGGAGATAATTAGTTTTCCACAATAGATTTTCACTGTATCTCGGTCTGAGCCCCTCCCCACTTCCCTTACACAAGAACATACATTACATACATCCCCGAATGGTGGGAGTCGGGAATGAGTGTCTCCCATAGCTCCAACCCTACAAATGTATGAACCATTGCTCAAATAACAAGAAAAATCACGTAAATGTTAATTTTGGCCTTGCTTTAAACTATCTCACAGTAACGCTTCAAGTACTCTGGAGATCAGTGTACCGGTGACCTGCGACGTTCAGCTTGAAGTCGGTTTTCTTGTAATCCAGCCACTCCATGGTATCTTTAGGTGTCTCGAAAAAATTAGTTGTCCCTTGGGTTAGGGCCTGGTGATAGAAAAACTGAGCCCGCAACTTATAGACGCTGTCAGGGTGCTCCCGCTATCCCTGTCTCAGATCGCGGTCGCACCCGTTTTCTCCTCCGAGTGCTCCGGTGGCCCCCGTTTCCCTGGACTCACCCTGTCCCCCTCCTAGGCGCGCGCGCTGGCTGCAGAAAATTTAAAGGGCCAGCACACCATGATTGGTGCGTTGGCTAAACGCTTCCACTTTATAATCTGGAACCTCCCTTCCTGCCTTGCCGGATCTTTGAGCCTTACAGTCTAAAGAAAGCTTCCTTGCTATATTCCTCTGCATTCCTGTGTACTCCTGTGTGTTCCTGCGTTCCTGTGTACTCCTGTGTGTTCCTGCTCCCCCCGAGTTCCTCCATGTTGCTGGTTACCCCCGAGTTCCTCTGTGTTGCTTATTGTTGTGCCCGTTCCCTTCCTGCTTGGACTCCCTTGCTGACCTCATATTGGACCTGCCCTTGCATCTCTGCTGCCTGCCCTGCCCTACAGCCTGGAACTGACCTCGAGATTGTCATCCGCTACGGTACTCGCTCCCGGCTGCCACCGCGGGCTAGTCAAACCTGTGCAACGACCTGGGGGTATCCTGCCGCAGCAAGTCCAACCCGCTTTGCGGCGGGCTCTGGTGAGAACCAGGTGCCACTTTGACTCCGGTCCCAGGTGTCAGCTAGTACCATCTCCCGCGGTGGTCCAGAGGATCCACTAATTTGCACTCTGACAGTCGCTGGCTACAGCGAGTGTGCCGATGTGGCGATAGTAATAAAGCCAGCTCCGCCCACTCCCTTGGCTCCCTTCAGTTTACTCCCACTATTCTGACATTATTTCTATGTCGCCTGTCTTTGACAGGAGGTTTGCATGGTAGATACACTCTTCACATGTCCCGAAAACATGGGGGGATACTGGAATTCTAACTTTGCTCACTCTGTTCTCCACCTCCTTCACTCGTTCTCGACTTTATGCATATCATCATGGCTTTATCAGCACTACCTCTTCTATAAGGCTGCTTAGTCATACCAACTTTGCAGGAAATGACTGCCAGCAGCACGTCCTCAATGTGGGCTCCCTGTCATATTGGCTCACCTCCTCTGCATTGACCTCTGGGCTATTCGGTGTAAAGCGGGTTTCTAGTAGTGCTGGGTCCCCGGCAGGTGATTTCCTGGTTGGTTGTTTGCCTGCAGCAAAGCGCGCCGTCTCTCATCACTGTGTCCTTACTGCATGAATGTCTACCTGAACCTGCAGGCATCTTGCATCCGGAGCTGCTACCCAGTTATTGTTCTTTCAGGGAGCCTGTTTGAGTCTCCCTGGCATCTCTGCCATCAGATCTTTGACGCGACAACCAGCCGCATATTGCCTGCCATGCGTTCTTCCTAGTTTCCCTAGAATTCATTTTGCGGGAACTGTAGCAGGTCGTTGCTCTGTTTTCAGTGACTAATCAGTTGCTCTGGGACTCAACACGGTCCTGTGTAAGTCTCCTTACTTCCAAAATGCAGGGTTTGGGAGGATCAAAATCAAAAAGGAAGAAAATACGTGGCCTCTCGAAAAACTGTGTCAAGCAAATACTGTAAAGAAAATCTGCCAAACCTTTAATACTCTTATATTATTTTTTTCTCCTACACGCTAATCTTTTACCAAATTATGAGTTAAACCATGTTCATCTTTTAATTCCTGAGACATTTTGGACCCATCGCTTTTCTTCTTTTTTCATATTCATAGAGCTTGCGGTATCCATTCTATTGAATCTAGTGTAAAAGATGGTGCCAGGAAACCTGAGAAATGACTCCAATTTCACAAGTGTATGCAAATAGTACGAACTTTTCTCCAAAGTCAAAAGACTAGGTCTCACTATGTTTTCACAGGTGGTTTCCA
>WNYA01000199.1:3641-230279 GCA_019512145.1 Engystomops pustulosus | reverse complement strand
CGGCCCATCTGTCGCCACCATGCTGGCGACCTGAAGTTGCAATCATAGCAGCGCAATATGGATGCCCCATACTGTAGCTCTTAATCATGGAAGTCGTCTCCATGGCTGCCCCACATGTCGTCCCCTTATCAAACGAGCTGTGTCAGGCGCATTTTTCGGGTGTTTCACCATATATGTTATGGAACTTGGTCACTATGTCGCCACCATGCTGTGTTATCGACTAAATATACCATCAACCTTTTGTTCACAGAGGAAATCATTTCAGCGCTTCTTGCTCACCTCCTTTGGTTCCTCTCTGCCACCCATTGGTTTGAAGCCTGAGTCCATTTGGGGTATGTCGCCATGCCACTCTCTAGCCTGCCGCTGCTGCCGCTGCCTCTGCATGCCGTCTTCTATAGTGTCAGGGTCAATTATTGGATGTTTTAGATGCTATCTAGCCTCATTCGGTCACTCTGTCATGGCCATGCTGTTGCCCATAATTTTGGCATAATGGTGCGATTAAGCAGCCTCAGAGGCATCCATGCATGCTGCCCCTGCTGTTTCCTGTTCATTTCCGTGGTGTTTCCATCATTTTCTGAGGTTTCCAGGTGTTTGGCCAAGCTTCCCTGTGCAGAGCCTTGGTCCCCTTGAAAAATGCTCGAGTCTCCCATTGACTTCAATGGGGCTCGTTATTCGAGACGAGCACTCGAGCATCGGGAAAAGTTCATCTCTAATAACGAGCACCCGAGCATTTTAGTGCTCGCTCATCTCTAGTCCTTAGGTGTCAATTCAGCTTCTCCATGCCTGACTGTTCTAGTGCGGTTCGGTACTGTTCGGTACTGGTCCTCCCATGCAAGTCTCAGCATTCCTGGACTGGACTTTGTGGATGCCGCTCTGATCTCCCGCCATCACATTCCGGTGGTTCCCCCCAAGTCACCCCTGGTCATTTCTTCCGTGAGCGGACAACTTCTTTCCGATCCGGTCCCATCCGCCTTCAAGTTGGAGTCCTACATCATGAAAGACTGGTCTTCTATTTCCTGCCTCACTCCACATCTCCTCTTCTGGCTCTTCTTTGGCTTCAACTCCATGCTCCACTCCTCAATTGGAAGACTGGTGAGAGCCTGCATTGGGTCCTCAAATGCCAATCTTGATGCATGGGGGCACCACTTCCGGTCCTGACCTCTTCTGTGTCTTCCAAGTCTCTGGAGGGTCTGCCAGCTTGTTACCTGGACTTTACGGATGTTTTCTCTAAGAAACAAGTGGAGACTTTGCCACCGCGTCGTCCCTATGATTAGCCTGTGGATCTCCTTCCGGGTGCCACTCTTCCCAGAGGTCGTGTCTATCCACTTTCTGTTCCCAAGACAGCTGCCATGTCCGAATACATCATGGAAAACTTACAGAGGGGTTTCATATGCAAGTCCTCCTCTCCAGCTGGCGCAGTTTTCTTCTTTGTCACCAAGAAGGACGGCTCCTTACGTCCCAGTATAGACTATCGTGGGCTGAACAAGATCACGGTTAAAAACCGCTACCCCCTGCCATTGATTATGGAACTCTTTGATCGCCTAAGTGGTTCCAGGGTGCTCTCCAAGCTGGATTTCCCTGGTGCTTACAATCTCATCTGGATCCACAAAGGTGACGAGTGGAGGAATATTTAGTAATGCCCTTTGGACTGCTTAATGCCCCTGCTGTCTTTCAGGAATTTGTTAATGACATTTACCGGGACCTTCTCTACTGTATACTTGTGTCATGGTCTACCTGGATGACATCTTGGTGTACTCTCCAGACCTTGAATCCCACCAGACACACGTAGGTCAAGTTCTTGGTCGACTTTGTTCCAATCGTCTCTACACCAAGCTGGAAAAATGCCAGTTTAACCAGCACAGCCTTCCATTCCTGGGTTATATAATTTCCGACAGAGGCCTCCAGATGGACCCCCCGAAACTGTCTGCATTTCTTCAGTGGCCACGCCAAGAAGGCCTCCGAGCCATACAGAGGTTCCTGGGTTTTGTCGGTAAACTATTACCGACAGTTTATTCTGCTTTTTTCCACTCTGGTGTCTCCCATCGTGGCACTCACCAAGAAGGGTGCCAATCCACGTGCTTGTTCTCCTACAGTTGAAGAGGCCTTCTCCAAGTTGAATTCCACTTTTGCCTCGGCTCTAATAGATAGATAGATAGATAGATAGAATACTTTATTATCCCCACAGGGGAGATTAATTGTGTTCCAACAACACAAGCATCCACATAACAATAAAATATACAAATTACACATATACAAACAATTCAGACAATGACATTCATAGTACTCACCAGGCCTGATACGAAGAAACCTTTTCATCTTGAGGTGGATGTGTCCTCCGTAGGAGCTGGAGTGGTGCTCACCCAGAAAGGGCCCAAGGGCCAAACTTCCACATGCAGCTTCTTTTCCAAGACCCTTTCTACAGCTGAAAGGAGATTGGAGACAGAGAGCTGTTGGCCATCAAACTTGCACTGGAAGAATGGCGGTATCTTCTGGAGGGAGCTCTCCATCCCGTTAGTGTGTACACTGACCACAAGAACTTACAGTTCCTCCAGACAGCTCAGCGCCTTAATCCAAGGGAAGCCTAGTGGTCATTGTTTTTCTTTCGCTTCGACCTGCTGATCCATTTTCGTCCGGCTGACCAACTTGTTGTTGCAGCTCCGGTGGTTATTCGGCAGCTTCCTCCCGGCAAAACATATGTTAGACATGCTCTCCGGAAGAGGATTTTGTCTTGAGGATATTCTTCTTGTGTGGCTGGGCATCCTGGGGTGCAATGCGCCGTGCCCCTCATCTCCCGCTACTACTGGTGGCCAGACCTGGTCAAAGATGTTCGGGAGTTTGTGGGATCCTGCTCCTCCTGCGCCCGCAACAAAGCCTCTCGTTTCAAACCGGCTGGACTGTTACTTCCATTGCCCATACCCAGTCGCCCGTGGTCCCACGTGGTAATGGATTTTGTAACCACCTGTCTCCTCGGGCAGTACTGTCATCTGGGTGGTGATGGACCAGTTTTCAAAGATGTCCCATTTTGTTCCCCTTCCAGGTCTTCCATCTTCCCCACAACTTGCCAGTTTGTTCTTGAAGCAGATCTTATGGCTCCATGGTCTTCCGCTACACATCGTGTCCGATTGAGGAGTCCAGTTTGTGTCCAAATTCTGGCGTTCCTTGTGTCACCAGCTGCATGTCAACCTAGACTTTTCTTCTGTCTACTACCCTCAGTCGAATGGTCAAATAGAGAGGGTGAACCAGACTCTGGGCTGCTACCTCTGCCACTTCGTCTCAGCCCGTCAAGACAACTGGGCTGACCTACTACCTTGGGCTGAGTTCTCCTACAATTCCCTGGACTCGGGGTCTACTGGCTCTGCACCATTCTTTGTGGTCTATGGTCGGATTCCTAGCCCTCCTCTTCCGCTGTCCACTTCCTTTGATGTCCCTGCGGTAGAGGTTCTGGTGCAGGACCTCAAGTCTATTTGGGACCAGACCCGCCAGTCCCTTCTGCAAGCTACAGAGCGTACCAAGACCCAGGCTGATAAGAAACGTCGAGCTCCTCCTGTCTTCTCTCCTGGTGCCAAAGTATGGTTATCCTTCCAGATACATCCAGCTTAAGATACCCAGCTACAAACTTTCCTTTATCTATGCGCATCCTGAACTCCTACCATTTCTCCCTCCTGAAGCCAGTCATCTTGAAACGCTTCTCCCAGCAATCCCACACTCCTACTCCGGAGGCAGATTCCCCAGATGTCTATGAGGTTAAGGAGGTTCTGGACATGAAGATCGTGAGGGGTAAGCAGTTCTTTCTTGAAGACTGGAAGGGGTTCGGGCCTGAGGAGAGATCCTGGGAGCCCGAAGAGAGCATTTTGGATCGGATTCTCCTCCAGAGGTTTCTTGGGACCAAGAAGAAGAGGGGAAGGCTGAAGGGAGGGTAGTGTCATGGGCATGGGAACCTGCTCCCTAGGGCGCACACACGGCGGTGCTTCAAGATTTAAAGGGAATGCATTTAATCTGGCGGCTCCCATCATTCCCCGATGGATCTTCAAGCCATTCCCTGAAGAGAAAGCCCTTCTGTGTATCCTGCGTTCCTGTGTATCCTGTATATCCTGCTGTCCCGTGTGCCAGTCCTGATCTGTGTGCCAGTCCTGATCCGTGTGCCAGTCCGTTGCTGTGTTCCTGATCCTGTGTTTCCTGATGTGAGTCCTACTGTGCCTTCCTGTGCTGTTCTCCCGCTGTCTCCTGCATTACTACCTTAGCTACCACCGCGGGCTAGTCGCACCTGTGGAATGACCTGGTGGCACCCCGCCGAACCAAGACCATCCCGCTTTGCGTGGGCTCTGGTGAAGACTTAGACTATGGTACCAGGTGAGCTTTGCCAATTATTTTAGGAAATTCATCACATTTTTGGAGGGTGCTAGACATCCAGGTCAGATCCTTACAGATCATAAAAACTTTTAAATGTTTTTAAATTCTTCGCCCGTTTCAATTTTTCAGTGACCTATGTTCCCGGCACCAGGGCTTTGTCTACAAGTGTAACTCCCAATCATGAATCAGATAAACCTGAATTTGTGCTGAAAAAGGGAGTTGTGCTGGCAGCCCTGGATACTCAGTGTGAGGAGAAAAGAAAGGTATCCCAGCTCACCTCCGAGGTCACGTTTTAGAGTCGGCACGGAACCCGCCTTGTTTGCATTTTTCGATACTCCGTGTGAGTCTGATTCTGAAGGCTCGGGATGGAGCCCTAGGGGAACACTGTGGGGTAAATTGATTGTTCCCGAAATCCCTGCGGGGTCAGCTGTTACAAGAATATCATGACTCCAGATTGGCAGCCATTGGCAGAGGCTAAGAGGTTGGTATGTACGTAGATAAATGTGTGCTCTGTGCCAGATCTAAGGCCTCTCACGCTCAGACGTCAGAGTTACTGCACCCATTGCCTAGTCTGGGTAGTCCTTGGACACATTTGTCCATGGACTTCATTAGGGATCTGCCACGCTTGGAAGGTGACACAGTCATTTGAACGATTGTGAATCGATTTAGCAAAATGTGTCACCTGATTCCTTTTCCTAAATTGCCCACGGCAAAAATCTTGGCTCAGGAATTTGTTAAAAATGAGGTTCATCTGCATGATGTTCCGGAGGACATTGTCTCCGACAGAGGTTCGCAGTGTGAAGAAGCCACCGATTGCTGTCTGTCTGTCTCAGATGTCACTTGAGAGGGTGCAGAAGACTGAACCAACCACTTCACAACTGTGGCATTGGTCTGACTTTGACTAAACTACATCTTATAGAGCAGTGGTGGCGAACCTATGGCACGCGTGCCAGAGAGGGCACCCTTAGCCCTCAGTGCTGGCACACGCAACTTTGCCCCATCTATTGCCAGGTGCGGACAGGCAACATATCAGTGTCGACTGATCCCGGGTCGCCAAGCCATATGTTCTGTCTGCCCTTATGGTACCTGCTCTCTACCGAATTTACTGCAGGCTGCCCGGCGCTGCTGTGGGCTCACAGCTTGACACAGAGGTACAAGAGTTTATGCAGCAGCTCAGAGACGGTCACAGGTCAGAGGTTGTTTGAGAGGAGTCACTGACGCTGGATACTCACCTAGCGCCTGCTCTGGCTGTGAGAAGGTGAGAGGTCGAGCTTTCACATCTGCTCAATCTCCTGCTTGGCCACCGGACCCAACAATCAGCCCTGGTCCCAAATACCAGTGCTAGGGTACGGGGGAAGGCTTTGGCCCGATTGTGTATGCGTTTCTATGGAAACGCATGCAATCAGTAGCCAGGACATGGTGTCTTGCATTAAAACAATGCATTACACCGGGTTCTGGTTGCCGATCACTTGCGGATCCATAGAAACACATACGCAACCGTACCCTAGCGCTGCGCTAGTAAATACTTGTGACCGCACCCTAAAGCTACGAGCACATGAACATATGAACATGTAGCAGGACCGCAGCCTCGTCCTCAATGTACAGGAGTCACACGTACAGTATGGAACAAGTATGGAAGTTCTGAAATGCAAACAAAATTCAACGGGAGGGAATCCACCGGGTCGGAACGTATCATCTTATTGTATCATCTTATTGTATCATTTTATTGTATCATCTTATTGATTCTAAACTAAACCGTAAGTTTTCTGGATAAATTGTCGCACTGACGCTTTGCGATAAGGAAGGAGGTTCTGGGCTGCAGTTTGGGCTCTCGGTCTCCATCAATGTTATAGAGGGAGCTGAAAGGACCAGTGACTATTGACACTGAGTAAGGATCAATCCCTACAGACGTTTGCCCAATTCTTCTATTCTCCAGCATCTGTCATTGGGGGTCTCTGGAGGTCGCATTATCCCTGGGACTTCTCAGCTTCATTCTCGTCTTCTACAAAGACTATTCATTTTCTTCCATTTTCTCTTTCCTCTCTCTGATGTAATCGGGTTATTTGCAGACTCCGAGCTGATGGTAACAATTACTGACAATATTGGGAAGAGAAGTCTCCTCAGTGATATTCCCCTGCCGATACCACAAGGGGCACAGAGGCCGGAGCCGCCTATATAAGGGGGTGCTGCTCCCCCCCCCAGGAGTCTCCGGGCTCTCGCTGGATCCGAGCACAGGTAAGTGACGCTGTATCCACATCACCTGCAGCACCTAATCACATTACTGATACATTGTCATTCATACACACAACATAATACATCTCCTGGTATAGGAAATATTCTACACATTTCCTGCAGTCCTATGTAACACCACAGATAACACAGTGATATCTCTGAGTACAGATCATGTAGTAGATGTATCCTGCAGTCCTATGTAACACCACAGATAACACAGTGATATCTCTGAGTACAGATCATGTAGTAGATGTGTCCTGCAGTCCCATGTAACACCACAGATAACACAGTGATATCTCTGAGTACAGATCATGTAGTAGATGTGTCCTGCAGTCCTATGTAACAGCACAGATAACACAGTGATATCTCTGAGTACAGATCATGTAGTAGATGTCTCCTGCAGTCCTATGTAACACCACAGATACACACAGTGATTATCTCTGAGTAACAGATCATGTAGTAGATGTATCCTGCAGTCCTATGTAACACCACAGATAAACAGTGATATCTCTAGTACAGATCATGTAGTAGATGTGTCCTGCAATCTATGATACAACCACAGATAACACAGTGATATCTCTGAGTACAGATCATGTAGTATGAGGTGTCCCTGCATCCTAGTAACACCACAGATAACACCGGTGTCTCTGGTACAGATCATGTAGTAGATGTGGACCTGCATCCTATGTACACCCCACACAAAACACAGTGATATCTCTGATACAGACATGTATTAGATGTTCCTGCAGTCTCTATGTAACAGCACAGAAACACAGTGATATCTCTGAGTACAGATCTGTAGGGATTGTGCCTGCAGTCCTATGTAAACACCACAGATAACAGTGATATCTCTGAGTACAGATCATGTATATGATGTGTCCTGCCAGTCCTATGTAACACCACAGATAACACAGTATATCTGAGTACAGATCATGTATAGATGTTCCTGGCAGTCCTATGTAACACCACAGATAACACATGATATCTCTGAGTACAGATCATGTAGTAGGTTGTCCTGCAGTCTAGTGTAACACCACAGATAACACAGTGATATCTCTGAGTACAGATCATTGTAGTAGATGTGACCTGAGTCCTATTAACACCACAGATAACACCAGTGACATCTCTGTGTACAGATCATGTAGTAGATGTGGTCCTGCAGTCCCAGTAACACCACAGAATAACACAGTGAATCTCTGAGTACAGATCATGTAGTAGATGTGTCCTGCAGTCCTATGTAAGCACCACGATATAACACAGTGATATCTCTGAGTACAGATCATAGTAGAGTGTTCCTGCAGTCCTATGTAGACTGGGAGGTAGTAAACATTACCCATGTAACTACACATTAAGGCACTTTAGTAAGATACATAATCTTACCCGTAACATTAACCCCATAAACCTTATAACTAAGCATACTAAGAAATGAACACGAGGCTCCTGTTGGGCAGAAAGGATCACAGCTATTGATTGCGATAAACACAATTATTATATTTTAATATTCTCAAAATCAGCCGCAATCTCTGTTCGTTCTTTGGAAAACCCAGCTGCCGAAGTGGTTTGTTCATTCCGGACTCCCGAACCACCACTCGACTACCCGAAAAAATCCACATCAAGTCTCTTTCCCGCCAGCTGTGACTTGAGATGACCCAAAAACCATTATACTTAATACTATCAAAATTAACCAAATCTCGCGTCGTCTCTTTTAAACCTCGCTGCCGCTGAAGCGTTGCTCAAACTGACTTCCCATTAGCACTTCGACTCCGGCAAATTCCACATCAATTCTCATTTCCGTCGCTGGACTTGAGATGATCACGGAAAACCGAAAACCCTCAAACACAAAAACCAAGTAACAGTAGGGAGGGAGGGAGTGGACACTTGAGATGGCCGGGCAGAGAGGCAGTGCGCGCAGCCTGCCCTATAAGGCTCAATCATGGGAGGGGCCTGGAGCAGCAGCAGCCAGGAGAGAGAGGAAGCAATACCACCCCTACTTAAAAGTGCAAACGTCCCATGTTAATAATTGCAACACTTAGACACCCCCATCAGAGGCGCCCTCCTTATGCACTTCTGGGCACCCTTCAGACTGGGAGGAGTACATTACCCATGTAACTACACATTAAGGCACTTTAGTAAAGATACATAATCTTACCCGAACATTAACCCCATAAACCCATTTATCAAAACATAAGATAAAAATGATGACACGAGCTTCCTGTTGGCAGAAAAGGTCATCAGCTATTTATTGGCTGATAAACACATTATTATTATTTTTATATCTCAATATCAACCCGTCAATCTCTGTTTCGTATCTTTGGAAACCATCGCTGCCGAGTGTGTTTTTCTCATACCGGACTCTACCCGAACAACCACTCCCTTCCGAAAAAATCCACATCATTCGTCTGTTCCGCCACTAGGCTCCGAGTACCTACCGCTGAAGCTCCTACCCCCCCCAACAGGAATATGGCTCGTCTCCAAAAAACAAAAACACACAACCTACAAAATGGACTAAGTCCTGTCATAACCGTAACAAGGCGGCAAACCCAGCGTCCGAGCTCCTGTAACTAAGCACACCCAGGATCCCCCCCCATAAACTTAACACTAAACGGAGATTGTTCAGTCTGTCCACCCCCCCTACAGTACTAATACACTCCACGTGGAGAAACCCCAACCGGAAGTCAGCCCTGTAACCGCACCTAAAGGACCCACAAAGCAAAGAACACCCCGGCCGACTCGTTACTTCAGCAGGTTTTCCATTCCCTGCACGGCCCTCCCTGATCACACAGTACCCGCTCTGCTTTATCTTAGAAATCTCTGATATGTCTCTTTGAAAAGACCAGAGGAGCCCTCTGGAGACGACTGACCTAAATCCTTGCCTATGATGTATCACCATCCGCTCTTAATATAACTATAGATAAAATGCGTCAAATAGCTGACTGCTGCTGAATCAGCCTACAACACCCGCTCGCTTGATATTACAATCACAGCACAGGCCATATCCAACTATATTTTTACCCTACATGTGATTTCAACGTACAATCTTTATACATCTAGTCTGGCTGGACGCGTAATGACACTATAAAATGCTCCAAGGACTGACATATCCATATATGCGCCCGTCTTATCCTGCAGAATTATCGTGCGGCTGCAACCCGAGCGGGGGGCCCGACCATTGGCTGGGCTAATGTCCCCTCCCGCGATTTTGGGGTACGAACTGTAGTATAAATTACAGTTTCTCGCTGGCACCCCCATTTTAGGCTGAGCGCATAATCCCACACATATCACACATCCAGTACCGCTCATCGAACATGAATGATGATGATAGTCGCGCATCGAGCTATACATCGGGCACGTTCCCGTAATACGGTAGACACACTAAGCCAATTCACTCTAATACTCGATATAACACACATACAGTTCGCCAATAACTAACAAAAGAGTTAGACAAAGCCCACTACAATGCAACAAATCAACAGCTCTCTAAAGCGGCATGCGTGATACATATCAACAGGTAGCTGATATGGAGGTTTACTCTTCCAATCACCAAAAGACTCCCCATAACCAGCCCCCCCAAGTTCACTCTGTAAGCCTCAATCTGGCACCATCATGAGACCAGAATGTGGACCTGCACCTATCTGGTCAATCGTTAGTCCATAAATTGAGGACACCGAGATTACGAGAACTGGATGAATAATAATAGACTCCCCGATCAGTATCACACAGATGAGGACCCGCACTTTCATTTACATGTGCTCTCCTCCCGGCGCCCCCTACATAGTGGATGATACATGTGAGCCTTCCCCATAAACAAGCAGAGTAATGGCGCTAATCTACCCCCTCCAAAGGGAAGCCTCCAGTCCGAGGCTCGTGGATTGTCACCAGTTAGCGCCTTAGTGACTGTACACCAGTATCCATGTTGCAACATTTGATAGGAAGGTACAAAGTACCCTGTGGCCCTTACTAGTTACATGAGGTAGTACCCACCAATGTAAAACAGCAACTTCAGCGTCTAACGGCCAGTGTCTGAGGTGAACAACCCTCATGGTAGATCATGCATTATCAGCGTAGGGAAACTATCAACCCTCATAATAACAGTGATTGACTCAGTGTATAGGAGTCAACTACACCCGGATCATTATACCAGATACTGTGCAGTGTAATGGGCAAACTACACACCCAGCATTATCGTGATTTTACTGTAGATGGTACTACCCCCCATTATACCCAGTGATATGTACGTGTATGAGTACTACAACCGATATATACCAGTGCATAGTTGTCAAGCATGCTTATTGGGCAACTACACCGCAGATATACCAGTGATATGTACAGTGTAATGAGAGTAACTACACACCGCCAATATATACCCGTGATAATGGTCAGTGTATGATGGTAACCTACACCTTAACAATAATACCAGTGATATTACGTGATAGGTAACTACACCTCTCATGATATACCAGTAACTGTACAGCGTATGAGGTAACTACAAACCGCGCTCATAATATCTAGTTGATATGTACACATGACGGATGAATCTATCACCCTCAATATATCATTGATAATGTACGTTATGTATAACTCATAGTAATTCAGGGCTCGAATTGCTGACAACCTCTCATATATATCATGTAATGTTACATGTAATGGAGTAACTACATCCCTCATAATATCAGTGAATAGTACAGTGGTAATGAGGGTAACTACATCCTCTATATTCAGTGTATCAGTGATGGTACAATCCATAATTCTGGATATGTAGGTTAGACGGTAACTAAGCCTCTGATATATCAGTGATAGTCCAGATGTATTGAAGGAACGAACTAACCCTCATATATATCAGCGACAATACTATAGCGTCAGCGACATTCCAGTGTCCTGAGGTAAATATCCTCATGTGATGTGCTGTGTACTGTGCGTGAGGAACTACCCATAAAAACAGCAACACATACCACGCTGGCAATAACAATGACATGTACATTGTATGAGGTAGAGATAAACCGGCATATATATCAGCGTGATGTGTTTTGTAATACTCTAATATAATCAGTGAGTATGACAGTGTTTGAGGTAATACCCCCCATAATAATCACATATGTACAGTGTATGAGGTAACTACACTCTCTATATACCATGAAATGTCTAAGTGTATGTGAGGTATCTACGAACGCTCGCGTAATTATCAGTGTGAATGTACAGTGTATGAGGTAACGTCACTCCTCAGATATACCAGTGCATATGTACATGTATGAGGTAAAGTACACCCTCATAATCTACGGATCATGTTCACGATGTTGAGGTAATAACCCCATAGATATCAGGTAATGTAACGTTATGGAGACTGACTACAGCCTCATAAATATATCCATGATATGTCAGTGTGAGGACTAATCTCACTCATGGATTCCTCTAAGGAGTACTCCCATATAACAGTGATATGTACAGTGTATGAGGTATACACCTCATATATGGATCAGGGATCATGTCAGCTTGTATGATGTAAACTCCGATCTCGCTCATATATTCAGTGATTGTGACCCGTTAATTAACTGAGCGAACTACACCTCATACTTACATGTATATTTACAGTGTATGAGGTAATTACCCATCTCTTATATAGAGTGATAGTGTAGGTACGAGCTAACATCATGTGTATGACGTGATTATATACTCCTCCTCATATGATTAGCAGTATAGGGTACAGTGTAGAGGTAACTACACAGCCTCATATGAGACGAGTGATATGTAAGTATATGTAACATACTCCTCAGATAATCATGAATGTACATGTAATGGAGGTACTACACCCTCATATATCTCAAGTGAGATAGTAGCGATGTTGAAGGGTAACTACATCCTCAATATAATCCTGATATGTACAGTGTATGAGGTATACCTACAACCCTCATATATGATGCAGGATATGTCAGTGTATGAGTAACTACCTCCTCATATATAGCAGTGATATGTAGTACTGAGGAGTAACTACCCCTCACGATCAGATATGTACCTCAGTATAATGTACTACAAACCCTTATGACATGTATTACAGGAGAGGTACACTACCCACCGTATATATCAGTGATATAGGACATGTATGAGGTAACTCAAAACCCTCATATATATCAGATAGTACAGTGATGAGGTAACTAATCCTCATATATCTCAGTGATATGTTAACAGGTAAGAGGCTAACACAAATCCTCATATATCGTCAGCTGATATGTACACAGTGTATGAGGTACACCTACACCTCATCTATCTCGATATTACATGCATGAGGTAACTACACCCCTCAACTATATCGTGATATTACATGTTGAGTCACAAACTACCCTCATATAACATGATATGGTACATGTATGAGGTAACTACACCTCAACCATGAGTACATTGTTGAAACTACCAAATATCAGCTGATAGGTCATGTTATGATGGTAACATACACCCTGCAATATTATCCGTGATAGTAACAGTATACTGAGGTAACTACATATACACACGTCAGAATAATCCAGGATATCGACAGTGTAATGAGCGTAACTACACCCTCATATAATCCGTGATATGTACAGTGGTTCTGAGGTAACACACGCAACCTCACTATATAGCCGTGATATGTACATGTATCAGTGTAGAGGCTACAACACATCCTCATATATATCACGTATATTGGTACAAGTGTAAATGAGGTGACTACAACCCCTCATATATCCAGTGATAGTACAGTCTTGTCAGTTAACTACCAATCCCTCATATATTTGTACAGTCTTGAGGTAACTACCCTAATTATAGGTACAGTACTGAAGACAGTCTGTCATTGGGGGAATCTGGAGGTCGCATTATCCCTGGGACTTCTCAGCTTCGTTCTCGTCTTCTACAAAGACTATTCATTTTCTTCTATTTTCTCTTTCCTCTCTGATGTAATCGGGTTATTTGCAGACTCCGAGCTGCAGGTAACAATTACTGACAATATTGGGAAGAGAAGTCTCCTCAGTGATATTCCCCTGCCGATACCACAAGGGGCACAGAGGCCTGAGCCGCCTATATAAGGGGGTGCTGCTCCCCCCCCAGGAGTCTCCGGGCTCTCGCTGTATCCGAGCACAGGTAAGTGACGCTGTATCCACGACACCTGCAGCACCTGCACATTACTGATACATTGTAGCAGCACATGGAGGGGGCACATACTTTATGTAGACACATCTGTAGGAAAGTTGTAATTTAATAATATGTTATTATGTGATCGTTCCGTAACACAGGAGAAGAGTCATTCACAACACAACATAATGTATCTCCAGGTATAGGAAATATTCTACACATTTCCTGCAGTCCTATGTAACACCACAGATAACACAGTGATATCTCTGAGTACAGATCATGTAGTAGATGTGTCCTGCAGTCCTGTAGTAGAGGGACTGCAGTCCTATGTAACACAAACCACAGATAAACACAGTTATATCTCCTGAGTACAGATATTAGTAGATGTGTCCTGCAGGTCCTATGTAACAACCACGATTAACACAGTGATATCCTCTGGAGGTACAGATCATGTAGTAGATTTCCTGCAGTCTATTTAACACCACAGATAACACAGTGATATATCTGATACAGATCAGTAGTAGATGTGTCCTTCAGTCCTATTAACACCACAGATACACAGTGATATCTCTCTGATACACAGCTCATGTAGTGATGGGTCCTGCTTCCTATGTAACAGCACAGATAACACAGTGATATCTCTGAGTAATATCAGGTAGTAGATTGATGAAACTGCAGGTCCTATGGTAAACACCACAGATACACAAGGCAGTGAATCTCTGAGTACGTCATGTAGTAGACGTGACCTGCAGTCCCATGTACACCACGATAACACACACAGGGATAACTCTGAGTACAGATCATGTAGTAGATGTGTCCTGCAGTCCTATGTAACACCACAGATAACACAGTTGGCTATCTCTGAGGTACAGATCATGTAGTAGAATGTGTCCTTGGCCGTCCTATGTAACACCACAGATACACAGTGATATCTCTTAGTACAGTCATGTAGTAGATGTGCCCTGCAGTCTCTGTAACACCACAGATACCACAGTGATATCTCTGAGTACATATCATGTATTAGATGTGTCTGGCAAGTCCTTGTAACACCACAGTAACACGTGATATCTGACGTACAGATCATGTAGTAGATGTGTCCTGCAGTCTCTATGACTAACAACATCAGATAACAAGTGATATCTCTGAGTACCGATCATGTATGATGTGTCCCTGCCGTCCCTAAGTAACCCACAGATACACAGTGATATCTCTGAGTACTATCATGTCTAGATGTTTCCTGCAGTCCTATGTAACACCACGATCAACACGTGTATCTCTGAGTACAGATTCATTAGAGATGTGTCCTGCATCCTATGTAAAACCACAGATAACACAGTCTATCTCTGAGTCAGATCAATGTGTAGATGTGTTCCTGCAGTCCTATGTGACACCACAGATAACACAGTGATATCCTCTGAGTACAGCTCTGTAGTAGATGGTCCTGCAGTCCTATGTAACACCACGATAACCAGTTATATCTCTGAGGAGATCATTCGTAGTATTGACCTCATGTCCTATGTAACACCAACATATAACACAGTATATCTGGGGATATGCTTTAATTCTTACATGGGGTCGCTGTCTCTCCTATATAGGCGGTTAGATGCTGAGCCAACTTTTTAAAAACCCCTTGGTGTTTTGTTTCCATGTGCCGTTGGTTGCATAACCTTATGGGGCGCGGCCCGGCGTGTACAGCCTGGAGCCTGTTCAGGACACACCTGAGCATTAATGTGAAAGCGAGACCTCCTCATCGGTGGCCATACTGAAGATCCCTCTTCTGGGCTCAGCAGAAATAAACGACCCGGGGCAGAGAAGACCTCTCAGCGAAGATTGCACATTGTGAGTGATACAAAGGAATAGGGATGAAATTGGCAACAACGGCTGTCTCCTATCAACATAAGCCCCACATTTACTATTCAGGGGGGGGTGTACTTCTTGGCTGGGTGGGGTGATACTCTGTGCCGGGGGGGGTTTACTCTGTGCAGGGGGGTGGTGTCCTCTGTCGGGAGGTGGGGGGGGGGTGTAACCTGTGCAGGTTGTGGTGTGTCTTTTCAGAAATAGTGCAATGTGGTTGTATTTTTTTTTCCTCTTTTCCGTTGATTTTTTTTACGATAAGCGTTTTCCTGGGGGGGGTTACTCTGTGCAGGGGGGTGTACTCTTGTGCAGACGGGGGGTGTAACTCTATGCAGGGGGGGTATTCTCTGTGCAGGGGGGTGTGTACTCTGTGCAGGGGGTGTGTACTCTGTGCAGGGGGGTGTGTACTCTGTGCAGGGGGGTGTGTACTCTGTGCAGGGGGGTGTGTACTCTGTGCAGGGGGGTGTACTCTGTGCAGGGGGGGTGTACTCTGTGCAGGGAGGGGGGGGGGGGTGTACTCTGTGCAGGGGGTGTACTTATAATGCAGGGTATGTACATAGGCAGGGGGGTGTACTATTGCAGGGGGGGTGTACTATGTGCAGGGGGGTGTACTCTGCAAGGGGGGTGTACTCTGTGCTGGGGTGTACTCTGCAGGGGGGTGTACTCTGTGGCATGGGGGTGTACTCTGCAGGGTGTGACTCTGTGCGGGGGTGTACCTCTGTGCAAGGGGGTGTACTATGGTGCAGTTGGGGATGGTGTAACCATGTGCAGGGTGTGTGCTATTTGCAGGGTGTTCCTATGTGCAGGGTGTTTACTATGGGGGGCAGGGGTGTCTATGTGCAGGGTGTGTGCCATGTGCAGGGTTTGTACTAGGTGCAGTGTGTGGACTATGTCAGGGTGTACTATGGGCAGGGGTGTACTATGGCAGGGGGTGTTAAACTTAATTGCAGGGGGTGTGCTATGTGCAGGGTGTGTACTATGTGCAGTTTGTACTAGGTGCAGGGTGTACTATGCAGGCAAGTGTCTATGTGCATGGTGTACTATGTGCACGTGTGTACCTCTGGTGCAGGGGGTGTACTATGTACAGGGGGTGTACTATAAATGTGGCCAATGAGTCCGCACCACCGGACAACAGAAGTGTCACATCCCCTATCCCTGAGTGTCCTGTACATGGTCACCGGTGTCACATACATTACAAGGAGAACGGTGCCGCAATGTATCACTGTCTGCCTATAGAGGGCGATACGCTGGCTGCTGCCTGATCCTCGCACTCTGAATGCAGGGGGAGGAGTCAACCTCAGCAGAAGATAGTGATTGGCTACTGTCAATGTATTTGGTGGTCAGGACCGAAATCTCTGGGGACTTCCCTCCTTCTGAGTGACATAATGATAATCGTTATTTCTATATCGCCATCATATTCCGTAGCTTTACACATCAGAGAGGGCAAATACAGATATAATAAAACATTACTGAGTAATAACAATCATAGGAGGGAGGGGCCTGATCACAAGAGTTTACAGTCTAAGGCTACATTCTGTACCGTAGTACGGCGGGCATACATGGGCGCTGCGGAGAGGAGCAGGGGATGAGCGTTACTCACCCCCGCCCCTCTCCATAGGAACATACAGCGCACGCCGCCGTGTCACGTAGAAAGATAGGACATGTCCTATCTTTCTACAGGCTACGGAGCAGTACGGTGCCGAGAAAAAAAAAGAGAGAAAAGAGGGGGAGGGGAAAGAAAGAGGAAAGAAAAGAGGAGGAAGGGGAGAGGAGAGAAAAGAAGAGGAGGGGGAGGGGGGAGGAAGGGTAAAAAGGGAGAAAAGGGGGCGGGGGGGAGGGGAGACAAAAAGAAGAGGGAAAGGGAGGGAAGGGAAGAGGATAAAGAAAAAAGAGAGGAAAAAGAGAAAAGGAGGGGAAGAAAAAAAAAGAGAAAGGAGGGGAAAAAAAGGAGGGAAGAAAGAAAAACAAAAGCAATAGAGGATGAGAAAGGATGGAAGGGGGGGGAGGGGATACAAAACAGCAAGAAAACGCAGGAGAAGGGAAGTGGTAAAGATGGTAACACATCCCTATCTCATATTATAATTACATTATATTAACTACATCCTCATATATCTGATAATTCCTTTTAAAGTAACTACCTCCTCATAGTATCAGTATTTACAGTGTATAGATAACTACCTCCTCATATCATCAGGATAGTCATGTATCGTCTACCCCATATATATCAGCACATATACAACACTTCAGCGACAATGTCCCATGTCTTTAGGTAAATTCCCAATGTAGAGCATGCTGTTTACTTGCGTGCTGAACGCACCCATATAAAACAGCACCCATACCACGTGTGACGTTAAACAGGAGTGTACTGTCTAGTAAAGACAACCGCTATACTCAGCGATTGATAGGGGTGTTATTAACTACTCCTTATATCATTGATCTGTACCTTCTTAGTAACTAAACCCCATATCATCATCAATATGTACATATGTAGAGTCACTACACTCCATAGCATACCAGTTGATATGTCAGCTATGAGGTAACTACATCCCATCTATATCTGAATGGTACAGTGGGAGGAGGTAACTACCGCATCGTAATAACCAGTGCTCTGTACCTGTATGAGGTAACGTACACCCAATTCATATCAGCAATATGTCGGCTATGTAGGTAACTACACCCCGCAATGCAGTGATATGTACAGTGTATAGGTGGAAACCTACATGTCCTCTAATCAGCATGTAATGGTAAGCTTAAGGGTAACTTCACGAATCCTACATACCCGTTCAGTGTATGGGTACAGTGTATGAGGTAAGTACAACCCTCTACTATCAGTGGATAGTACATGTAGAGGTAACTAACCCTCCTCAACAATGATATTCAGATGGTGAACTAATGCCTCAATATTCAGGTGTCTGAAGGGGGGGGGGGGGAGTGGGGTGGTTCTAAACCGTTCATATATATCAGTGATATGCAGTGTATGAGGTACTACATCCTCCATATATATCAATGATATGTACAGGTATGAGGTAACACAACCTCATAAGTTATCAGTGATTGTACAGGGTCTGAGTGTAACTACTCCTAGTATATAACTATCAGGATATGTAGCAGGGTAGGATGTAACTACACGCTAATATACCAGTATATGTACTAACGTGTATGAATGTTCTAACGACTCCTCATAATATACAGTGATAGTACAGGGTATGAGGGAGAGTACTACGACTCATCATCACTCAGATATAGTCAGTATCAGGTGCTACGATCTCAAGGAGATGTAGGTAGAGACTACATCCTTGCATATATATCATGATATGTACAGTGTATGAAGGTAACTACATCCCTAACCAGTGATCTGTCAGTGATGATGTAAACTAATCATATATACAGTGTAGTGGAAGGTAGATACATACACCCTCACTATATGCAGTGATATGTGCATGTGTGGAGGTAACCTATCCTATAGATACAGTGATATGTACAGTGTACTGAGAACTAACACCTCACGTATATGATCCAGTGATATGTACAGTATCGATGGGAATAAGTCCTCCCTCTTATATCATTATATGTACAGTGTCTGAAGGTACTAACTAGCATCTCTATATATACAGTGGATATGTACAGTGTATGGAAGTAGTAACTTACAAGCGCCATTATCGACTAGCATGATGAGTACTCACCTTATCAGTGATGAGTGTACGTGTAGAGGTAACTACCAAAAATCCTCATTAACTATCATTGATATGCTCAGTGTCATGAGGTACTACACCCTCATATATATCAAGGATATGTACAGGATGGTAAACACCCCATATATATACCAGTGATATGTACAGTGTATGAGGAATAACTACATCTTTCATATATATCAGTGTATATGTACAGTGTATGAGGTAACTACACCAATTCGTACCATATGAAGGTAATACGTCTAAGATAGAGTTATATGTACGTGTATGACGGTAACTACACCCTATATATATCCGCTGATTATGTCGTATGAGTACTACACCCCTAATATATCCAGTGATATGTACAAAGGTGTAGGAAACACACCTATATAGTCCGTATAGTACAGTGTATGAGGGTAACTACACTCTCATATATATCTCGTGATATTAGTGTGGACTCGGTCATATATACAGTGTAAGCAGTGTAATCAACAAACAACCCTCATATAAACCAGTGGATATACAGTCTGTGAGGTAACTACAAATCTATATAATGTTACAGTCGTGAGGTATACGTACACCCCTACATATCATGTACATTGTATGAAAGTACGCGTATGAGTAACTACCCCGCACCATTATATCAGATAATGAGATTCTACCTTCACGTACATAAGCAAGTGGATATGAACAATATGGGACACTGGTAGATGTGAGGTAAGTGTGATGTCAAGCCCATATATCCCCCAAATGTACCAAGCAAATAGCCGACTATCCGCCTATGGTAATGTGGGTGTGAGGCGTGGACGGTTATACGTGGGTAAATTACCCTGCCATTATACAGCACTCCAGCCTTGACAAGAACGCTCCCAGACATAACAACTTCTGCACTCAAATAACACTTCATGTCACAATCGAACTAGTAATACACAGTTAAAGCGGCCACATAACGCAGCCATACATAGTGTTGTCTGTATAGTCTCACACATATCACAGCCATATGCTATGTGTGTGATGTATAGCTACATAGCGATATCTAGTGCTATGTAAGTCCACACTATCACAGCCATATCTTATAGTGTGCGTGGATAGTCTCACACATACAAGCGCCATATCTTATGTTGATGTTTATTCTCACACATAAAGCAGCCATATCTATAGTGTGTGATGTATGTCTCACACATAAACGCAGCAATATCTATGGGGCGTATGTAGTCCTATCACATATCGCACGCCATATTATAGGTGTGCTGATGGTATAAGTCTTCACACAATCACAGGAGATCATAGGTAAGTATGTAGGTCTCCACCAGCCATTCTATAGTGTGCGAGTATAGTCTCACCAATATCCAGCCATATCTATAGTCGATGTTATAGTCCTCACACTATCACGCCATATCTATAGGGTGTTGATGTATAGTCTCAACATATAGCACCACAGCCCAGACTCATAGTGTGCGATGCTATACGTCTTACACATTATCCACGCCAATCTATAGTGGGATGCTATATTCACACTATCACACGCCTATCTATAGGTGCGATGTAAGTCCTCACACACATAAACGCAGCCGATATTAATAGGTGGTCCGATGATTAGCTCACACATATCACACACAGCATATCTAAGTGGTGTGATTAAGTTCTCACACTTATCACACCCATATGCTATAGTGGGTGATGTAGTCTTACACATATCACAGCCATATCTATAGTGTGTTGATGTATACGCCCCTTACACATATCACGCCATATCTATAGTGTGCGATGTATAGTCTATCACAGTATCACCAGGCCATCATCTTAGTGGTGATGGATAGTTCACACATATCACAGCCATATCTTATGATTTGCGATGTAAGTCTCACCCCATCACAGCTCGCTGCCGGTATACAGATAGCTGGTATTCCGAGGAGTACGATGGCTAGGAACCTGGCCTGGGAGACTGGCTTGAGGAGGACGATGGCCGCTTCTTACATAACTTTATCCCACATGCACATCACATCGATGGTGTAATTGCTGTCTCCCCAGAAACATTAACCATGCATCATCCCTGTCGGGTTATGTGCCCCACACTTAGCACATGCGCGTAGCTGCCTGGTAAGGAAGCTGAGCAGATGCATGAGGAGACATGGAGACCATCGGGGGGCACATTACTACCGGTACCGTTCGCGAATCCAGCGCGCGCGTTCTGCTGCGTGGATTCGGGGGCCGCGGATGTCTCCATGCAGCTTCCTCCGCTTTCCACCAGGTGGTGGCCTGTCGGCTGAAGCCGGCGAATGCCCCTCGAATAACGACAGCAACCATGTACCTACCCAGGATAAGTGTGGCGTGATATTTTGCCGCGACCATTTGCTTTTTGTTAAATCGGCGGTTTTTTTTCCGAATACGCGGGTTTTCGTTCTCCGAGCCCCCCCCCGATTTCCGCTCGCCGCGCTCGGGGCGCCGACTGCTCCAAATTCCAGTAGGTCGCGTGCGCCAAAAACCGGCAATCGTCATCGGCGGGGCACCCCAAAAACAACCAAAGACGGGAAATATTCGGGGGTAACCGTCGGGAAAAGCGAATCGTGTGCCCCTTAGTAATGACCCCAATTGATCCCTTGTGTAATTACTAATACCTGAGGTAAAATAAATCCTCGCTACATGATGTGGAAGACTAGAGGGATACGTAACTGAAGTTAGTAGGTCTAGCTAAGCCTGTGGTCAAGCAGCAGTATTGTAACATTCGGTAACCCCCAGCCTTTTAGGAGAGAAACGTAACTCTCGCCCCAAATAAAATAGTAGCCACTGTGGGCGCGAGCCCACGGGTTCGTCGCAGATGTTGGCTCGATGCTATCGAGCGCGATGGGATGGAACCCGGCGTGGTTCTACCCTGGGCATAAACGGCTCTCTGGGCGCTCGCACCGTCGTCCCCGGGCTCCCATAACCAGTTCATCGCCCTGGCATCCGAGACCGCAACCGATGTAGACGGGACGCAGCCCCCGGTGACCGACCTGGATCTCCTCTGTCCTCATTGATGAGCAGATGAGCGGTGTATCCACATTCCATATACGATACATTATGCCCGCCAGCAAGCCGTCCGGTCGCCATCGTGCATTCCGCGCGGCCGATGGAATAAAAGGACCGTCTGCGCCTAAACGCAGCAGAGCGTGGAGGCGCAGGGAGAAAGGGCCGGGGGTAGCTGGCTAGGGGACTAGGAACACCGGGGCTTGGCAAGTTACAGTGGAGGACACTCAGCCTCCACTCTAAAATGTGCGCAGCATGCATCCATAGGTGCTGAGAGGCTCTGTCCTCTCCTCAAAGCACCGAGTCAGGATAGGGGGACCCATGGATGGGGCTACCTACTAAGGAAGGTCCAGTGCTGCAGTTGCGGCCACCCAATGTGGCACGGGAAGCGGACTAAACTGTGCCAGCGGTTGCCACACTCACGCGCAGAATCACCCTGGGGTGGGGGGCACAATGTGGATGAAAATACTAGACAGCATGGCGTAGGGATGTGCAGCCGCAACTCTCGCACTTTAAGCAGGCAAGATCAAAAAGGGACAGGGGGTCGCCCTACATAGCATCGCTGGCACTGAATCCAGGACCTGCCGACGCTCACCCAATGCAGCGAGACGTGACAAGCGCCGAGCATTCTCCAGAGCTTTTGCAGGCACCAGAAGCACTGCCATCAAGGCAGCTATTAAGGGGGAGGGTCGACTTGAGCAGACCGGTCCAAACGTCACGCGGTAGACCAGAAAGCAAGAGCTACACCCATTATCGCGCTTGAAAGCGCCCCATGTAGAATTGCAACGAGGACCCCAGCAGGCGCCTCTCTAAGTACAGCTCGGGAAGGGATTCAAAGCGCACGCTTTAACTACGTGTATCTCTGAGTGAGCATCAGAGTTGTAGGGTAGAGTGAGCTCCTAGCACCCTATGGTACAAGCACAAACCATATTCCCGAGTACATATCATGTAGTAATTGCACCGTAGCATAACACCCACAATACCAGTGAAGTAACCTCCTTATACAGATCAGGAGGAGGTTGACACCTATGTTCAACACCCACTAGATAACACAGTGCTATCTCTTGAGTACAGATCATAGTCGAGACGTGTCGCATCATGATGTACAGCAACAAATAAACCAGTGATATCTCTAGAGACGATCATGAGTAAGTGCCTGCTGGTCCTATGTAACCCACGATTAACAACCAGCTGAATCTTGATTACGTCCTGTCGTAGCATGTGTCCTGCCGCAGTCCTATGTAACCCAAGACATAAACACAGGGATATCTCTGATTACAGATCATGTAGTAGATGCTTACCTGCAGTTCCTAGTATCACACCAGCAGTAACACATTGTCTCTACTGAGTAAGATCTCGCTATTTGCGTCTGTTTCCGTCCGTCCCATTACCACCACAGATAAAACACAGTGAATTCTCTGATTACATCTGTAGTAAGATGTGTCCTGCAGTCCCTACTGTAACAGCACAGATACACAGTGATATCTCTGATTACAATCATGTAGAGATGATGAACAATCCTGCAGTCCTATGTAAACCACAGATAAAACAGTGATAATCTCGAGTAAAGACATGTAGTAGATGTGACCTGCAGTCCTAGTAACACCACAGATAACACGAGGAAATCTCTGAGGTTACACGATCATGTAGTAGATGTGTTCACTGCAGTCTGAGGTAACAACCACGATTAACACAAGTGAATACTCTGAGTACAGAGCAGTAGTAGATGTGTCCTGCACCGGTCCACGTAACACCACAGATAACACAGTGATATCTCTGAGTAAACGAGTCATGTACGTAGATGTTGCCTGCAGTCCTAGTAACACCAAGATAACACAGATATCTCTGAGTCATATCATGAGTACGATTGTCTGCCTTGGCAAGTCCAAGATATACACGTATGTCGATAATAGAGATGGCCGAAGCAGTAACCCAGAAAGTGATCTGCAGTACAGATCATGTAGTTAGATGTGCCCTGCTAGTCCCATGTTAAACCACAGATAACACTTCTATCTCTTACATTGGCATGCCTTTAGATGTGCCTGCGCAGTCCTATTAACCCCACAGATACCACTAGTGAATCTCTGAGACAGATCATGGTAGTAGATGTGTCCCTGCATCCTAGGTAACCACCACAGATAACACAGTGCTATTCCTTGGTACAGATCAGGTAGTAGATGTTGACCTGCGTCCATGTAACACCACAGATAACCCGTGATACTGGATATGGGCCTTTAATTTCTTACATGGTCTCTGTCTCCTTCCTATAGGCTGAGATCTAAGCACCTTTTTAACATCCCTTTTTTGTTTTTTTCCCATATTGCCGGTTTGGTGAAGAACCTTAATGGGGGCGCCTGCCCTTCGGGGTAAGCCTGGGCCTGTTCAGGACACACCTGAGAATTTATGTGAAAGCCGGAGACCTCCTCATCGTGCCATACTGAAGATCTCTCTTCTGGGCTCTCGCAGAAAACGACCGGAAGAAAAGACCTCTCAGCGAAGATTGGCACATTTTGATTGATACATGAATAGGGATGAAATTGGCAACACTGCTCCTATCATCACCATACCCCCATTTACTAAGTGCAGGGGGGGGTGTACTTCTGTAAAGAGTGCAGTGGGGGGGGTAAATACTCTTTGCCAGTTGGGGGTTTACTTGTCTGTTCCGGGGGTGGGTGTCCTCTGTGCTGGTGTGTGTTTTGTTTTTTTTCACTCTGTTCCGGGGGTTTGTATCCTGTTCCGCTATCGATGTGATTCAGGAGTGGGTTTGTTACTCTTTTCCGTGTTTTGTTTACTCTTTGCCCTGGGAGACATCGACTTCGTCGATATAAATCCTGAGTAATGACTATAAATCTAGAAAAGAACTTCGTTGAGCGTGGTGAAAGGGTGGGCGCGGGTGGCTGGCTGTGGTTAAGGTTTTGTTTTTTGTCCTCTTATTCCCGTTATTTTTCGGTTCTCATGTGTCCGCGGATAAACGACGATACAGATTCTTTTATTTATTTTGTCCGTTCGTCTCTTCAGCTTCTTTTATTTTAATTCCCTCATTTGTCCTGTTAGGAATTTTTTTTTGTGTACTCTGTGCAAGGGGGTGGTTTACTTCTGGTGCAAAGGGGGGTGTGTACTCTGTGCATGGGGTGTACTCTGTGCATGGGTGGGGTGTTTACACTCTGTCGCCAGGGGGTGGTTTACTCTGTGCAGTGGGGGGTGTACTCTGTTCAAGCCTGGGGGGGGGTGGTAACTCTTGTCAAGGGGGGTGTACTATTGGCAGGGGATTGTACTATTTGCAGGGGGGTGGGCCTATGTGCAGGGTGGTGTACTATGTGCATGGGCAGGGGGGTTGTGTACTTCGCAGGGGGGTTGGTAACTTCTGTGCAGGGGGGTGTACGCGCAGTTGGGTGTACTCTGTGCTGGGGGTGTAGGCTTTGCAGGGTGTGTACTTCTGTTCGGGGTGGTGGTACTCATGTGCAGAGTTGGTGTCTATTTGTGCAGGGGATGTGTACCATGTCCCGGGTGTTGGCTATTGCCGGGTGTGTACTATGGTCAGGTGTTTACTATTGCAAGGGTGTACTAGTGCCAGGGCGTGTGCTAGGTGCAGTTGTTTGTACTATGTGCAGGGTGTGTACTAACTATGTGCATTGTGTGACTATTGGCAGGGGTGTAAGCATGGTGCAGTGGTTGTTGTACTATGTGCAGGGGTTGTGCTATGTGCAGGGTTTTGTACTATGTGCAGGTTTGTGACTATGTGGGCGGGGCGGGGGGGGGGGTGGGGTGCGCGGTGCTGTGCAGGTGGTACTATGTGCTGTTGTCCTATTGCAGTGTGTACTCTGTGCGGGTGTACTATGTACAAGGGGTGTACTATAAATTGCCAATGAGTCCGCACCACCGACAACAGAAGTGTCACATCCCCTATCCCGAGTGTCCTGTAACAGTCACCGTGTCACATACTTACAAGGAGAACTGGTGGCCGCATGTAATCACTGTCTGCCTACGAGGGCGATACGCTTGGCTGCTCCTGATCTCGCACGCTGATGCAGGGGGAAAGGAGTCACTCTCAGCAGAAGAATAGTGATTGTCGTACTGTCAATTGTATTTGGGTGGTCAGGCCGAAATCTCTGGGTACTAGCTCCCTTCCCTCCTTCTGATTGACATAATGATAATCGTTAATTTCTATTCGCCATCATATCCGTCTTTTAACAACTCAGAGAGGGCAAACACAGATCTCGTAAAACCTTACAGAGTAAATACAATATATAGGGATGGGCCTGATCACAGAGTTTTAACAGTCCTAGGCGTACATTCTTGTCCCGTAGTACGCGGGCATACAGGGCGCTTGCGGAGAGGAGCAGGGGATGGAGCGCTACTCATCCTGCTACTATTTTAAGTGACCTAGCCAGGGGCTGCTGGCTAAAGCCATACAATTATGGGAGTATCAGGAGAAGAAGATTCTGTCATATAGAACAATTGGGCATATTTATCAGGACCTCTGCGCACCGCCACTGGGCGAGAGGCCCTGTAATAATCGCAAATGCTAGCTTATTGCTAGCTTTTGCGATTATTTTCCCCAATCGCCCACCTTCACGCCAGGGGGTGTGTGTAGGAGGGGGGGTGGCCGCCGCGGGGGGCGCGGCACGACGGAGGGGGGCCGGCGGGGCCTTCCCTGGTGCATGTGCCGCGACTTTCAGACTGAAAAGTCGCCGGCTGATTTCTTTCTACGCCAGGCCCTGCCTGCGTAGGATAAACGCTGCGTACTGGCAGCCGATACATCAAGAGGCAGAAGCCAGCGTATGATAAACTATCCCCCATTGGGGCAGATTTACTTACGATTCACTAACATGTTGCAGTGTCGCTTTTCTGCCCGTCGGAGATCACCTGCTTCTTCCTTGTGATGTAGCTTGATCTTGCTACACAATCCTTTGTAATTACGTGGTTGTCAAAATCCGTCAGATTGTCCGACGGCCCACCCACCCCGGATTTCGCTGTCGTGCAAGCCGCGCGAGCACCAAAATCTGATCGCTTGTGACCCAAAATCCTGGGCGAATTCGGCGCAAAATGTAATTCGGAAACTCGTCGAAAAGTGCTGCGTTCGGACCCTTAGTAAATGAGCCCCATAGTTTTGCCCTTATACAAATCCCTGGTCAGACCACACATGGAATATTGGGGCACATTTACTAGGGTCCGAATGGCGCATTTGCGTCGTGTTTCCTGATATTTCTGATTTGTGCCGCGTTTTAAGTGGGGGTTTGGTGCAATCCGATGGTTTGGCGCGCAATCGCTTCGACTAGCATGCAACACATCGGGGGGGTGTGGCCGTCAGACACAACCAAAAGAGAAGTCGGACAAACCGCGGAATTTAAAATTAAATTGTGTCGCAGCCATGCACTTACATACACCGGAAGAAGAAGGTGAACTCCGGCGAACATGCAGGAATACGGGTGCACGATCTTGAAGAATCGCGCCGGACTTCATCATTGTCAGAGAACGCACCTCGGGGATTCGCGCAGGACCAGGTTTATTAATCTCTGCCCATTGTGTACAGTTTTGGGGCACAGTGTATAAAAGGACATAGTAGAGCTGGAACGGGTGCAAGAGGAGCCACCAAATTATAAGGAGAATGGGGGCACTAGAATACGAGGACCCGATTACAGAATTTGGGATTTCGTTTAGGAAAAGATGATGAGGGAGACCTCATACAATGTACAAATACCTGAACGACAGTACCAGGATCTCTCCAAAGATCTGCTTCATACCTAGGCCTGTGACCAGGACAGGGGGCATCCTCTACGCCTAGAGGAGAGGAGAATTTCTATCACCATCACCATAACAGGGGGCATCCTCTACACCTAGAGGAGAGGAGATTCTACTACCATCACCATAGACAGGGGGCATCCTCAACACAGAGGAGAGGGTTTCTACCATCACCATACACAGGGGGGCATCCTCTACCCTAGAGGGAGGAGGTTCTACCATCACCATAGACAGGGGGCATCCTCTACACCTAGAGGAGAGGAAGGTTCTACATCACCATAGCCAGGGGGGCATCCTCTACACCTAGAAGGAGGAGGTTCTACCATCACGATAGACAGGGGATCCTCTACACTAGAGAGAGGAGGTACTACCACAACCATAGACAGGGGCATCCTTAACCTAGAGGAGAGGAGATTCTACCATCACCATAAGCGGGGGCATCCTCTACACCTAGAGGAGAGGATTCTACCATCACCATAGACAGGGGGCATCCTCTACACCTAGAGGAGAGGAGATTCTACCATCACCATAGACAGAGGGGCATCCTCTACACCTAGAGGAGAGGAGATTCTACCATCACCATAGACAGGGGACATCCACACACCTAGAGGAGAGGAGGTTCTACCATCACCATAGACAGGAGGCATCCTCTAACCCTAGAGGAGAGGAGGTTCTACCATCACCATACGGGGCATCCTCTACACCTAGAGAGGTAGCGGATCTACCATCACCCTACGACAGACGGCATCCTTTACACCTAGAGGAGAGTGGTTCAAGCCATCACCATAGCACAGGGCATCCTCTACAACACTGAGGAAGGAGGCTCTACCATCAACCATAGACAGGACATCCTACACACCTAGAGGAGAGGAGATTCTACCATCCACCATAGACAGGAACATCCCTACACCTAGAGAGAGGAGGTTCTACCATCACCATAGACAGGGGACTTCCTCTACACCTAGAGGAGAGGAGGTTCTACCATCACCACAGACGGGGCATCCTCTACACCTAGAGGAGAGGAGATTCTACAATCACATAGACAGAGGACTTCCTCTACACCTAGAGGAGAGGATATTCTACCCATCACCCATAACAGGGGGCATCCTCTACACCTAGAGGAGAGGAGTTCTAACATCACCATAGACAGGGGATATCCTCTCACCTAGAGAAGAGGAGGTTACCATCAGCAGAACAGGGGGCATCCTCTACACCTAAAAGAGGCGATTCTATCAGCACCACGACAGGGAATCCTCTACACCTAGTGAGTGTGAGGTTCTCCACGCCATGGACAGGGGGATCCTCTACACCTAGAGGAGAGGAGGTTCTGCCATCAGCATAGACAAGGGGCCTCCTCTACACTAAGGAGGAGAGGTTCTACCATCACCAATACAGGGCCCATCCTCTACACCTAGAGAGAGAGTTCTACCATCATCATAGACAGGGGGCATCCTCTACACCTAGAGGAGGGAGGGTTTCTGCCATTCAGCATTGACAAGGGGCACCCTCACACCCTAAGGAGAGGAGGTTTCTACATCACCATAGACAGGTGGCATCCCTCTACACCTAGAGGAAGGATGTTTCTACCATCACCATAGACATGTGGCATCCTCTATCACTACGAGAAGGATGTTCTACCATCACTATAACATGGGGCATCCTCTACACCTAGAGGACGAGGAGGTTCTACCCACGCAACAAGAAGGGGTCATCCTCTACCCCAAGAAGAGAGGGTTCTACCAGCAACCATAGACTGGGCATTCCTCTACACCAAGAGAGAAGCGTTCTACAGCACCACAGACAGGGCAATCCCCTACATCTAGAGGAGCGGAGGTTCCCACCATCTCCATAGACAGGGGGCATCCTCTACAGCTAGGGGGAGGCAGTCTATCAGCCCACAGACAGGGCATCCTCTACATCGAGAGAGAGGGGTTCCACATCACCATAGACAGGGGCATCCTCTACAGCTGAGGAGAGGAGGTTCACCATCACCTAACATACCACAGGGGCATCCTCTACAGTAGAGGAGAGGAGGGTTCCCCCACCATCACATAGACGGGGGCCTCCTCTACAGCTAGAGGAGAGAGGTTTCACCATCACCTAGACAGGGGGCACCTCTACAGCTAGAGGAGAGGCGGTTCTTATCCGCACCACAGACGGGGATCCTCTATATCTAGATAAAGGAGGGTTCCATCACCATAGACAGGGGTGCATCTCACCCCTAGAGGAGAGGCCTCTACCATCACCTATACGGGGCATCCTCTACACCTAGAGGAGAGTCCAGGTTTCTACCATCACCATAGACAGGGGCATCCTCTACACCTAGAGAGAGAGGCAGCTCTAACCATCACCATAGACAGGGGCATCCTCTACACCTAGAGGCGAGGAGGTCCACCATCACCATAGACGGGTGCATCCTCCACAGCTTAGAGGAGAGGAGGTTTCACCATCACCATAGACATGGGGCATCCTCTACAGCTAGAGGAGAGAGGTTCTCATCACCATAGACAAGGGGGCATCCTCTACAGCTAGAGGATGGAGGTTCCACCATCACCCTAGACAAGGGCAATCCCTCCTACAGTAGAGGAGAGGCGGTTCTAAAGCCCACAGACAGGGGCATCCTCTATATCTAGAGAAGAGAGGTTCTATCATCACACCATAGACAGGGGGCATCCTCTACCCTAGAGGAGAGGGCAGCTCTACCATCACCATAGACGGGGCATCCTCTACACCTAGAGGAGAGGAGGTTCTACCATCACCATAGACAGGGCATCCTCTACACCTAGAGGAGAGGAGGCTCTAACCATCACCCATAGAAACATGGGCATCCTTACACCTAGAGGTATGTTTCTACCATCACCACAGACAGGGGGCATCCTCTACACCAGTGTTCCACCAACCACCGGTCCATGGCCCAAAACCGGCGTGGACGCCTGGTTCCGGGCCGTGGCCAACCTCAATAAAGAAAACAAAAAAAAATTTTTTTAATTTACTATATACCATATCACCTTTTGCGTTCCCTGCAGCAGTCTCTCTTCCTATACATAAATTTCCATAATAATGCAACTGCTCTAATGGCGACAAGCTCATGATGTCGCACATCATTATGCTGCCACAATAGATTCCATGCATCATGCGGAAGAGAAGTTGAAGGAAAGAAGACTGCTGCTATGTAATGGGAAGGACTGGACATACTGGAAAAGGGGGTATTGAATCATAGGAGGGTCAGCTAGGACAAGGGTACATGGGAGAAGGCATTGGAAAGAAAACTTTGGAGGGGGTCGCTACAGGAATGTGGACAAGAAAGCAGGTGGTTGCTTTGCTTCTCGTAAATGGGACAACATAGCTAGCCACCCGGGAGTTAATGGTGGGGCATGCAAACATACACCAACCGCATCCCCTACCCACCGGTCCTGAGAGAAAATATATGTTTACACAGCCGGTCCTGGGCAAAAAAGGTTGGGGACACTGCTCTACACCCTAGAGGAGGAGAAGGTTTGACCATCACCAAGACAAGGGTATCCTAACACCTAGAGGAGAGATTCTACATCACCATAGACGGAGGATCACTCTACCCTAGAGGAGAGGAGGTTCTCTAACCTTCACCATAGACCATGGGGATCCCTTACACCTAGGAGAGGGGTTCTACCATCCATAGACAGGGGCATCCTTCACGCTATGAGGAAAGGAAGGTACTACCACACCATTAGGACAGGCATCTCTACACCGGAGGAGAGGAGGTTTCCGTCTACAACCCCCATAGATAGGGGTGCATCCTTTACACCTAGAGAGAGAGGTCACACCATCACCATCAACAGGGGGCATCATCTTACCTAGAAGGTTAGGATGGTTCGAACCATCACCATAGACAAGGGGTATCCTCTCACCTAGAGGATAGGAGGTTCTATCACACCATAGACAGGGAGGTCCTCTACAAACCGAGATAGAGGTGGTTCTATCATCACCATAGAACAGGGAGCATCCTCTACACCAGATGAGAGGAGGTGCTACCATCACCCGAGATAGGTGCGCCATCTCCTACCACCTAGAGGAGAGGAGTTCTCTACCATCCCATAGACCAAGGGGTATCCTCTACACCTAGAGGAGTAGGAGGTTCTATACATCACCATCGACGAGGAAGCATACTCTACACCTAGAGAGAGGAGGTGTCACCGTCACCATAGACGGAAGCATCCTCTAACACCTGAGCAGAAGGTCTACAATCATCACCATAGACAGGAGCATCTCTCTCACCTAGATGGAGAGGAGATTCTACAATCACCTAGATCCGGAAGCATCCTCTACAACCTAGAGGAGAGGAGGTTTTCTACTCATCACCAAGACAGGGATCCTCTACACCTAAGGAGAGTAGTGGTTTCTACACACCATAGGACAAGGGGTCATCCTCTACAACTATAGGAGAGTGAGATTCTACAATCACCATAGACAGGAGGCTCTCTACAACTAGAGGAGAAGGAGGTTCTACCTTCACAGCCCTAGACAGGGGGCATCCTCATCCCCATAGTAGAAGGGGTTCTACCCATCACCACAGACAGGTGCATCCTCTACACCTAAGGAGAGGCGGGTTTACCATCACCTAGAACAAGGAGCATCCCTCTACACCCTAGGGAGAGCATGATTCTACCACTCACCTAGACAGGGGGGGGCATCCTCTACATCCTAGAGGAGAGGAGACTTCTACAATCACCATAGACAGGAGGCCATAAGATACCTCTACACCTAGGGAGAGGTAGGTTTGCCTTCACCATCAGACAGGGGGCATCCCTACTCCTAGAGGAGAAGGGGTTATCTATCACCATGACGGTTGGCTCTCTACACCTAGGAGAGGAGAGTTTCTACCTCACCACAGAGAGGGGGCATCCTACACACCCAGAGGAGAGGAGGTCTATTCCTCAATATATAGGGGGGGCAATCCTCTACCCTAGAGGAGCAAGGAGGTTCTATCATCACCATAGATAGGGGCATCCTCTAACCTAGAGGGAGGAGGTTTCAAACCATACACATACAGGGGGCTTCTCTACACCTAGATGAGAGGAGGTTCTACCATCACCAAGATAAGGGGCACCTTCTACACCTGAGGATGAGAGAGGTTTCAACCATCACCAACATAAGGGGGCATCCGCTACAACAACCTAGAGATGAGGAGGTTTCTCCATCACCATAGGACAGGGGCATCCCTACCCATTAGAGGAGAGATGTTCTACACCATCACATGAACAGGGGGCATCCTCTACACCTAGAGGAAGGGGGGGGTTCTACCATCACTAGGACAGGGAGCATCCTCTACACCTAGAGGAAGGAGGTTGCACAATCACCCATAGTACAGGACGCATCTCTACACCTAGAGGAGAGGAGGTTCTAACCATCACCATAGACAAGGGCCATCCTCTACACCTAGAGGAGAGGAGATTCTACAATCACCAATAGACAGAAGGCATCTCTACAACCTAGAGGAGAGGAGGTTCTACCTTCACCATAGACAGGGGGCACCTCTAACACTAAGGAGAGGAGATTCTAACCTCACCATAGACAGGGGGCATCCTCTACACCTAGAGGAGAGGAGATTCTTACACATCACCATACTACAGGATGGCACCTCTACACCGAGAGAGAGGAGGTTATCACCTTCACCATAGACAGGGGCATCCTCTACACTAGAGAGAGAGGGGGTTATACATCAACATAGACGGTGGATCCTCTAACACTAGAGAGGAGGTTCAGACCCATCCACGAGAGGGGGCTTCCTACTACACCAGGGAGATGGAGGTTCTCCTCAACATAGACAGGGGGCTCCTCTACACCTAGAGGAGGCAGGGGTGGGTTATACCCATCACATAGACAGGTGGCATCACTCTACACCTAGCGAGAGAGAGGTGCTAACCATCACCACAGAGAGGGGCTCTCCTCTAACTAGAGGAAGGAGGTTCTACCATCACTATAGTAGGGTGGGGCATCCTCTACACCTTAGAGGAGAGAGGGTTCTCCATCACCATAGATAGGGGGGCTCCTTACACCTAGAGGCGAAGGAGTTCAACCATCCCACATACAGGTGTAGCACCTCTACACCTAGAGGAGAGAGTTCTACATCACCAGGATCAGGGGGCCATCTCTGACACTAAGTAGTAAGGAGGGTTCTACATCACCCTAGATGGGGGGCATCCTCTACCCTAGGGAGGATAGGAGGTTCAACCATCACCACATACGGGGCTTCCTTACACCCTAGAGGGAGGAGGTTTCTACCATCACCATAGACAGGGGCATCCTCTACCTTAGAGAGAGAGCATGTTCTACCAACACACATAGACAGGAGGGGCATCCTCTAACCTGAGAAGGGAGGTTCTACCATCACCATAGACCAGGGCATCCTCTCACCTAAGGAGAGGAGGTTCCACCTCACACTAGACGGGGCATCCTCTACACCTCGAGAGGAGAGGGGTTCTACCTCACCAACTCAGCAGGGGGCAGCCTCTACACTAGAGAGAGGAAGGTTCTACCATCACCACAACCAGGGGCATCATCTACACCTAGGAGAAGGAGGTTCTACCATCACACCATAGACAGGGGGCATCCTCTAACTAGGGGAGGGAGGTTCTATCTACATCACCAATACAGGGGGTCACTCTACACCTAGAGTAAGGAGGGCTCTACCCTCCACCATAGACAGGGACATCCTTCACACCTAGAGCGAGAGTGAGGTTTACCATCACCCATACCAGGGGGCATACTCCTCTACACTAGGAGTATGGAGGTTCTCTACCATCACCATAGAAGGATTCCTTACTGTAAGAGCAGTTGACTATGGAACTTTTTGCATCTGAGATCCCCACAGAGACCCATCCTAGTTTTTGGACTGTTGTGATAACGCAAGTCTACATCTGTGAGCTGGCCCGAAGATATACAGAAAAACCACAGCCATAATTCCTACTGTTTTGGAAACGCTGGCATCCCAATGCATTGAAAAACAAGGAATACCTAAGGGGCAATTTTCGCCATGCCAAGAAGAAAATTGCTCGAATATGGTGGAATATGCTGTCGGCAAAGCCTAGATTTAAAGGGTTATTTCATCTGGGGCCCTTACACTTAAGTTTGATAAATCTCGCATATATAAACATTTCTTCAATGAGATGTTTTAAAAAATGTTCCTGTGTGAAGATAATTACTATAATGTGTTAATATGGTTCCTTGAACGAGATGGACTCTCGTACGGCCACTCTACTGGAGAATTGCACCAAAAACAAAAAGTTTTTTGTAATGAAATGTCCGGGTGTTACGCAAACGCCACAGCTGTCCTTGGTAAGATGGCGGAATGCCAGGATGTCAGGCGAGGATCAATAGCGCATGTCTTGGCCACGGCCACCGCAGTGGGGACGTGGTCGTAACCGAGTGAAGCCATCTCTTTTCTAGGGACAACGAGTGTTTATGAGAACCTTATTTCACACGAACCTATTTTTTATAACATCCAATTGAAGAAGTTTTGTATATGAAGAGTAGTGAAACTGAATGTGAATGCCCACGAGCATACCCTTAAGATATCTAGAGTTCCAGGCAAGAGGGTATCCATCGACGCGTACTTAAAGAGGCGCCATCACTATGCACTAATGAGCAATAGGGATACCTCTCTTGAGTCCAAACAATAAAAACAGGAAATCCAGTAGGCCAATGTACGGATCAAGGGGACTCTATGATTCGCACCATCACCACAATAAGGGAACATTGGCCACCCAATGGAAAATTTTTGAAGTTAGATCCAGATGTGGGTGGCACAGATTGGGGACTTTCCACAATTCCCAATATGTAGAGGTCAAATATCCGGGACCAAATTGGTTTCAAGTCATCTTCGCCCGGCATCAGGAACATGAAAATGGCTCCCTCTAAGCCCCCACTTGGCACGCAAATGCGGGTTCCTGCAAAGCATGTTTCATAACAACGGCAAGATAGGCAGTGACCAGCTCCGTGACCCCCTCCGGTGATCATGTTTTTCAAACAAGTGGCAGTTTATTAACGCAGAAGCTCTGGCGCAATCTACTCCTGCTTCGTTGTCACGAGCGGGAGCTCAATATTGGGGAGGGGAAACACCATGGAATTCGTGGTGACTATCGTGAACATGTAGGGACATCAAAAATGGTTAATGACCCACCCATTGCCTTGACATGTATGGAGGAACCAGATGGCGTTCTCTCAAGCATCAAGTTCCACGGGGGTGGATTGTGACACCTCTGGCACGTAGGAGGTTGACCTGGATCGCCTTTTACTCCAGCGTCGGAGGCCAGAAAAAAAAAATTGGATATGTGTTCTATGACTTGAAAAATGCAGGTGTTGAGAAGACCCAATTAGTTATCCCTGTTTTTTAGGGTACGTTTTTCTGTTTCTGTCCATTGTTTTAAACTAACATGAATAAGAAAAATGTACCCTCTATGGATAGTATCCCTGTTTCCCTGATACTATGCATCTACGTCTCTCACCTCATTGTTGTTCTCTATAGAACTTAGTTCTTCTGAGTTCTATATATCATAGCATATCCTTCCTGAGCTTTCATAATGCTCCTTACTGTATCGTGTCACTATTTTGGGCATGGCCGCAACAACGATCCCCAAATAACCTAGTATTGCGTCAACAGGGTGGCAGTATAGAATTAAATAGTCACTAAATATATGCCGAAGTGACTATATCGGCATCGATTGTTGTACACGTTCCACCTTCTTTACCATCTTCTTGCACTTGATTGGTTTCAGGGTGATGGCCTGAGGACAGCGGTGATAGGCTGCCAGGCCAGCCCTCTTCTTCGGGGACACGCTTCGGCCCTCCCATTGGTGATATCGCCGATGAACCTCTGCCCCTCACTTGCTTTGGGAGGAGTGGCTTTCCCTTTTATAGAGCGTGCGTGCTGTGCGTGCACGTCTCAGTTATGCCGCCACTATGCCGGCGCTGCCCCCCATATACTGTGTGGGGTGCCTCCGCAATCTCTGCCGCCCTAATTAACCTTTTGCCTTATGACGCACCCACTGCACTGGGGCTGAACAACGCGTCGGTAGAATGCATGGGCTACAAGATAGATCAGGATAGCTGACCTCCATTTCCGCAGGGGCCGGGGGCATCCATGTAAATCATCACTATTTCCACAGAACTTGTGACCCCACTATCTGATCGGAGTAATATAGCTATGAATAAGATGCACACCCGTAGTTCGCAGTGGAGGGGGAGTATTTAATAGAGCGAGACTTGTGGATACATCTGTACCTTGTCTCACTGACCCCACGCCTTGCTGAAAGCGGAATAAAAACTGTTAGTTCATTGGCTGAAGAGTGGCCCCAATTTTAAAGTTTGTTACATAAAGAGTGATTTTTAAGTGTTCTCCTTTTGCGCGCAGGAGGTTGTTATGGTGTGCTCCTACACGCTTGGAGATGTTGTCTGTTCTAGGTAGGGAGCGCTTTAAAAAAACTAAGGCTGGTTCTTATCTGTATATCTTACACTTAGGTTGTCTACATATTAAATGCTCCAAACACTTATATGTCGTGCTTATGTGCCCATTGCCTAATATGTCCCCCCTTTGAAAGCCCCTCTCCTAAAATGCAAACTTTACCCTCATAATGTTATAAGGAACGTTGACTTTGTTTTTAACCTCTGCTTTCACCTCCCACTGTCCATTTGTCCCTACACTTTAGATGCTACATTTCCTGCTGTGTGTCCTCCCCAGTCTTGTAGTAGTTATTTATTAGCTATGCTTTACAATTTTTGTGGTCTTGTCTATTTTGGGTCTATAATTCGGTTTCTCTCTACTACCACTGATAATTGCCCTATTGCGATGTTTGGGAGAAATCTTTGTTATCCTCCGATTTCTGATGGGTCCGGATTGTAAAAGAAGAAGGGCCTCCTTGGACCATTGAATGAGGAATCACTCCAAAAAGTAAAGGAATGTACAAGGAGTTATGGGGCAAGATTTACTTACCCGGTCATTCGCGATCCAGCGGCGTTTCTGCGGTGGATTCGGGTCCCGGCCGGATTCATAAGGTAAGTCCTCCATACTCCACCAGGTGCTCGAGTGGCTGCGCGGGCGCCGAGGCCCTGGAATGGCCCTGGAAAAAAGTTCACAGGCCTATACCTGGTGAGGTAGTGCAAAGTTTTCGCAACAATTTTTTTTTTAAATTGCTGCGGTTTTTCAGAATTCTGTTGTTTTGTTGCCCACGCCCCCCCGATTCTGTCACTGCAGCTGGTCTCGGATGCGCACACAATCCGATCGCGTCGCCAAAATCCCGGGGCCATACAGGGCAAAATCGTTGCATGTGGAAATATTCGAGTCACACGTCGGTTAAAAAACGCGAATCGGGCTTAGTAAATGCCCCACGTTGTGTTTCGCCACCATGTGCCAATTGTAGCACTGACCTGTTGCTGGTGGCTGTTTGCATCCGGCTTATATGTCCGGGCTGCTCGGTGGCACCGAACCATATGGTAAGCGTCCTCATCTCTACTTGTGATCTTTTCTTGGGGGAGTTTTTTATTTTATGTTTTATTTTTATTTACTGTATTTCTACAAAAAGTATTTTAAGTTTGTATTGTGGATCCGTAAGATTTTTTAAATTTTTTATTTTAAGTTTATTAGTTACAAAGTGTAGAAAACAAGTCCAAGTTTAGTACAAGTTCAATCCAAACTATTAGGGTACCTATAGTTGCAAACAGGGAAACGAAGAAAAAAAAATAGTCTCCCAACAGTATTAATGGCCCTTTTTATTTATATTGCTCTCCTTTGTGCCTATAATCTCTCAATGTTGATCAATCCCAAAAATAACATTTTGCATGCAAGAGGTGATGGAATCACTTTTCCATTCCCCTGGATCTCACTTCGGGCTGTTGACGCACAGCGCTAAAAAAAATTCCTCTATGTCCTTATTAGAGATGCAGAACACTTAAAATGGCTCGGGTACTCGTTTTCGAGACGAACTTTTCCCGATGCTCGAGTGCTCGTCTCGAATAAGCCACCATTGAGTCAATGGGCGTCGACATTTTTCGGGGCCCCAGGCCTGCCCCAGGGCCGCTTGCCAACACTGGGCCCTCGCAAAGGTGGCAACACCACGGCCAAGGCCACGAGCCCACAGCAGGGCACATGCATGGATGCCTCTGAGGCTGCTTAATCGCAATTATCCCCCCCAAACTAGGCACCGCATGGCCATACAGAGTGACGAATGAAGCTAGGCTAAGCATGTAACATCCATCAATGACCCTGACACTATAGGGGACGGCAGCAGAGGCCGCGGCAGCAGCGGCAGGCTAAGGTGGCCATGGCGACATACCCTACAATGGACTCGAGCTTCAAACCAAGTTGGTGGCGAGAGGAACCCAATGGGTGAGCAGAAGGCGCTCAAATATACTCGGTACATGATAAACGTTTGCCAGTATATTATTGTGGAGTTAACACACAGGGTGGCGACCAAATTAACTGGAAGCCCGAAAAACAACCACCAATTCTGCCTGACCACGCTCGGTTGAATAAGGGGCCCATGTAGGAGGCAGTGAACTAGTAGTAGATTAAAGGTGCTGCAGTTTAAAACTTTTAGTTGGAATTTGGCAATGGGGCTGGCGCTCGCTGCCAGGCAGTTTCGCCAATCCAAGCCCCTGTCTATAGGCCTCTCCCCAACCAGCCTTCTAAGAACACTTTTGTATACGATCAAGTGTAAGTCAGCGTTCTTTATAGTTTTAGGATATGGCGGTGAGGGGATGTAACCGAGCTGCGCAAGAAGTCCGTGAAATAATATCGTACATGATAAAAGTTTGCCAGTATTTTTTTGTGGATTACACAGCCGGGAGTGGCGGACAAAGTTCCAGTTTGTTGTGTGAGCCATGAAAACAACCAAAGTTCTTCTGCTGACCAGCTTTCCTGTTTATAGGGGACCATGTATGCCTTACAGTTTCATGCCAGTGCTGCACTGGCTGCCAGTCTCCTTTCGAATCACAGTTTATAAATTAAATAACCCTCATCCAGAAGCTCTGTTATAATGCTGCACCCCCCCTACCTCCTCTCTTACTCTAAGTCTATCGCCCAACCGTGCTCTTAGATCCCCAGTGATCTTCAGTTAACCTCTACCTAGTGGGGACCTCCCACTCGCGTCTCCAAGACTTTCTCTAGAGCTGCACCAATTCTATGGAATGCTCGCCCCGGACTATCACTAATACCTAACCTCCAAGATTTCAAACGTGGTCTTAAACCCATTGCTTGAGGCAAGCCTATACACTCATAACTGCATGAAGTTTTAACTCTCTACTAGACCCGCCGTGTCGTCCTCCCATCTTTATCCCGACAATCAACAGGCACCAGACTTTCTCGCAGTCCCATTTACCCTGGACCTGGTATATAAGATTGACGGTGGATGGTTGCAAGTCGACAGCAATTCCATTTATTATTATTTTTCTTTCCCTAAGTAAGAATGGATAGACATTAATATTCTTTTACTCAGTGTTACCCCCATCATCTCATAAAACCGTAAGCTCTGGCGAAGCAAGGGGAACCTCACTCTGTTGTTCCATCACATGATGTTGTGCTCTGTGTACTTACAGTTGTAGTGTTTCCTCTGATGTGTAAGCGCTACGCTACGATGATGATGCTATAAATAAAGATTATTATTTATTATGGAGCTGAACTAGTAGGAGATTAAAGGTGCGCCAGTTTAACACTATGTAGTTGGATCTTGGGTGGACTGGCGCATACTGCATCCGGGCGGCTTTCGCCAATCCAAGCCCCTTTCTCAGGCTACTCCCCAACAGCACTTCTTACGAACCTTTTGTAGAGATCAAGTGTATCAGCGTTCTTCTAGTGTGGGCATTGGCGGGTGAGGGGTCGAATGTCACACGCCTGCGGCGAAGCAGGCCTGAATACTATCGGTTAATCCATACACAGTTTGCCAGTTAATTTTGTGGATAACACACAGAGGGGGTGGTGCGACAAAGGTTTAACAACGTTGATGTGGAACTCCCTGAAAAACAACCCAATTTTCTTTCCGTCCTGACACAACCCTTTTTGATAAGGGGGAGGATGTATGGAGTGTCAGCTATATGGACGGACCTTTTTGGAGGAGCGTAGCAATGGAGACAACGTGTGGGGCTGCCTATGGAGCCATTTAATTTGATAGTGCCTGTATGTGGCGCTATCCCAAAAAGTTTTCAAAACCTAAGGAGCGGTAGGGGGTCCCTCCAGAAAAATGGAATAGATTGGTTGCATGTATTGGGCAGTCCACAAAAGTTGTTCAACCAGACGGAGTAGGTAGGTGCCTCCAGAAAAATGGAATAGATTGGAGTGCCTGTATTGGCAGTCCCAAAAAGTTTTTCAAACCGAAGGAGCAGGTAGGTTTCCTCCAGAAAAACTGGAATAGATTGAGTGCCCTGTATGTGGCAGTCCCAAAAATTTTCAACCAGAGGAGCATAGTATTGGGGCCTCCAGAAATGGAATAGATGAGTGTGCTTGTCGTGCGTCCCCAAAAAGTTTTCAAACCAGAGAGGAGGAAGAGGTAGGTGTCCCTCCAGAAAAATGGATGAATAGATTGGTGCCTGTATGTGGCTCAGTCCCCAAAATTTTTCACAACCAGAGGGATAGGTGCCCTCCAGTAAAAATGGAAATAGATTGCGTTGCCTTTATGTGGCAAGTCCAACACTAATTTTTAACACAGAGGCACCGGTGTAGGTGCGTCCTCCAGAACTAAGGAATAGATTGAGTGCCTGGTTTGGCCCCTCCCCAATTGTTTCCCTCAGACGGTACCGGGTAGGTGTGCGCCTCCCAGAACACATTTGCATCAGTCCTAAGCAGAGCCAGTGGGCCCTGTCAACAAATATCGCAGTTTTCCTCTGCTTTTACTGACAAAGAGGGAGGAGACGGGGGAAATGAGGAGGAGAGGAGTGGACAATTATTCAGGTGAGCTTCCTTCCCCTGGTGGAGATTGGAAATTCTGAGAAATCCGCCTTATTCATTTTAATAGGTCATCTGTCAGCGCTGTCAGTCGACGGCGTGTAAAACCGCTTATTGTGATGATGCCACCAGCCTGCACTGGAAAACCCCTCGTCGGACAGACGCTACGGTCAGGGCAGGCAAGAAACCTCAAGGCGTATCAGCTCCAGTTCGTGCCACATGTCCAGCTGTTGAAACCATTAGTTGTAGGGGCTGTGTGTGATCATTTAGGACGCTGGTTGGTCAGTACTTACTCCCTCACCATCTTTTTAAATCAGGCCCTCTCTGCCGAGACTGGGGGACAGGTGTACAGTGTGCTGCTGGTGGGGTGACATAAACTGGCAAAGCCTTGTAAAGCGTTAACCTTGCCAGTGCTGGACAAGGCTGCCTGCTCGCTTCCTCTCTCCCCGCTATTTCCCGCAGAACTACGCCTCTGGCCGCTAGACGCTGTGTCAGAAGGGACATACTGTTTCAAGCTTGGCACCAGGGCCCTGCTGGTACTTCAATGCATTCCTCAACACTCCTTCCTCTGCAGGGATGAGAGGGAAAAGATTTTGCTTGTACCCGTGGGTCCAGGAGATGAACACCCAGTAACGGTGCTGGAATAAATTCTTTGAACCGCGAGGGTCACGGATAGGCAGCCTAGCTAATATCTGCCATATGGCGCCAGAGTACCAACGCGTAAAATCACTACCCCTCACTGGCCGACTGTCCAGTTCCTCCGCCTCAATCCTCCAACCCTCCTCTTCTTTGCCATACACGCTGAACAGTGAAGGACTCAACAATGGTCCCCTCTTTGCTGTCCGCCAACATTCTCCTCCTCTTCCTCCCTCATCCTTCCTCCACCTCCACCTCCTCCATGCGTTGAGAAACGAACTGGGGTTGCTTTTGGCTATCAACAGGGAATCTTACTTCCCTCGTTCTTGTGCGAGCGCAAAGCTTCCGACTTCCAATGCTGATCAGAGTAGTTTTTTCACAGGCAAGCAGCGGGATGGTGAGGCTGTATGATTGCGGCATTCGCCATGACCATCTGTCGTTGCACTCCTCAAAGTTACACTCAGCACCTGCAGATATAAACCATCACAGTCGCCACTCCTCAGTGTAGACTGAGGAAGTGCTGACTGACTACCAACTTCTGGTGGGAAGTTGTACATTCTGCCGTCTACAACGCCTCTGACCCCCGCTGCTGGTAACCTCTGGATAAACATGGTCAGTGTTGAATTCCACTGTGGCACGTCGTCCACACGTCGGTGACGGGCAAGTTGGAGGCTGCGCTGCGATGCCCTGAAAGTGGCGCATCTGTGCGGACTTCCTGAAATCCGCACAGATGCGGCGCACCGTCGTGATGCAAAATCGACAGCTTGGGGTTAGGTCTTGAGGGAAACGCTTGAACTATCAGATTTAACACATGGGCCGTCATGGCACATGTGTCAATCTGCGAGTAGTTGCAGGAACCACCACCAGGTTATAGGACGCCCGTTGTCACAACACAACCAGCGCTGGCTTCAGGTTCAGCGGGTGCCCGCCACAGATCAGTCTGCGCGTTGATGCCCTTATGGCTCTGGCGGGTGCCTTTGGTGCCTAGGCTCAGCATTTGAGCACCGCTGCTGCGTCTTAGACGGCACTGCTGTGTGCATAGAGCTACCATGATGGCGCCTGCCCACGGACTGGTAGTTGGATCGGGGGAGTGGAGGAGGGGTGGGGGGTTAGGGAGATTGGGCATAGTAGGGCTGAAACACTGGAGAGGAGCCCGTCAATCCTCGGCGCGGCAGTATATGAACAGCCCAGGGTCAGACTCGGTCCCAGCCGTCCACCAAGTTAACCCCGATGTGCCGTTCAGCGATATATAGGGGCCCTGCCCGGCCAGCACTCTTCGCAACGTGTCCTTGTCAGTGTGGACCTTGTTCAAACGGGCGTGTGGTCAGGCACGGTGATGTTTTGTCGAACATTGCTGGCAGGGCTGGAGGCAATCGGGAAAAGTAGTGGCGGCTGGGGGACCGAATCGCAGGGGCGGCCGCCGCATGAGGGTTACGAAAGCTCGGTTCCCTACTAGCCTATAGGGCGCATCTCCGGTTAAGCATCGGAGATTGAGCACATTAGGGCTGGGCGTGCGGGTGTGTTGCACTATATTCTGCTTTTCCGCTCCAGGTCTGGGGTATGGAGACTGAACGCTGGTGGATGCTGTGGAGGATCGTGGAGGCTCCAGATGGGGTTTTTGTGGCAGGGGTCCTGGGCCAGGGTGGACGTGACTCAGTGACACAGGGGAAGGAGCAGTGGTTTTGTTCACAGGCCGGAGGTGAACGGGCCTTGGTGCCACTGAGTGGGGGTTGTAACTTATAGCATCTGAATCACGTCCTGGCATCTGGTGGTATGTGTAAGTAGTAGTGGTGGAACCCCTGCTTGAGCTTGGTTTGGCAAACATGTTGCACACACAGTCTGTCGGGTCATCGGGGTTTCCTTAAAGAACTCCCAGACTTCTTGAAGATTCTAGCTCCGCGCCGGCAAGACCCTCACCACGGGGGCTTCACTAGTTTTGACCATTGGCCCTGATGCACAGCTCTGGCCTGCCTATCCGTCTTGCCCACCACACTGCCTGTCCAACCGGTTCTGGCGGGGACTCTCCTCCCGTCTAAAAGCACTGTGTTCACCACGGCCCTCTCAACCCGCTTGGGTTGTCACCTATCATCCTCCGATCCTCAGTTCGCTCCCCCCCGGATCCTGCTCTGCAACAACTTTTCCCCACTGCTCTGACAACCGTGTCTCCTCATCGTCGGAAACCTCTTTACCACTTCCACTAGTAAGAAGGTCTATCACCACACGACTGTGATGGTGAAAACCTGGGCTACGGGAAAAATTTCCAGCAGCACAACCGGACAAGTGGTTTGTGAGACTGTGGGAAGTGCCCAAGAAAACAGTTCGTCGGAGTATGCCGGTTTCAAACTGCCAAATTTCCTGGGCGAGGGGCAGACTGGGGGGATGAGGCGAGGTCCAGGCAGCGGAGGGCGTGGCGATTGCGGTCCATGGGTGGCTGCCTAGTGAAGACACGACTGGTGGACAACATTGCTCGAGCTTGTCAGCCAATCCCACGGACATACACTGTTCTGCACTTCTGGCCTCAACAGTGCCCTACCACGTAGTTCCCAGTAACTTCAGACATGAATCGCAGGAGTTGTAGCTTGGCGGCTGTTCCCTGATCCCTTCATGCAGGTGGTCTCACCCCGGCCAGGACACGGCCCTCTGACCCCGCAGTAGTTGGAGCCACGTCCCCCGCCCTCGTCTCTACCTAGCTCGGTGTTAAACATTTTTAAAACTGAGTTTCAGCTTTAATTTTTTTAACTTTTTTGGTGTTTTTTTTTTTTTTTGTTTTTGAGTTTTTAAAACAAACAATCTATCCTATTGCTATGGCGATTTTCTCTCCAGTATGAAAAGCACACTACTATCCAGATAGATTACACTGAGTGTTTAAACACAATAAACGTAAATAAAAAATGACAAATTGCAGACTGTGGCCTATTGAAATCCAACCCCAATACCTTTTCCCACTTCGTCCTTTGCAGGATATGTGCGTCACTAAGCGCACAACACAGCGGTCGCAATCTCACTACAAAGTGCTCACAAATTTGGCTCGTAATGCACTGCAGCAGTACAGCCACCCGCAGATCAAACCATAAATCAATATATACGGCTACTGTAGGCGTAATTAGCCGTTTTGGATCTCCTATGGCTATTTTCTAGCCAGTCTGAAAGCAACACTACTATGCCAGATGAGATGACACTGAGTTATTAAACAAAATAAACGTAAAATAAAAAAGACAAATGGGCAGACTGTGCCTAAGTGAAATCCAACCCCTACTAAATTTCCCACTTTGTTGGTTTGAGGTTGATAGTTGTCACTAAGAGCTAAACACACGGTAGCAAGTCCCCCTTCTAATTCCTCACAAAATGGTACTAGATTGCAATAAAAAAAAAAGAAAGTAGAACGTTATTGTAGCCCTAAGGGCCTGTTGGGTTCTTGGAGAATCACTCCTGCCTAACAGTAAAGCTAATAGACCACCCTACCGCTTTCCCTGACCACCCAGCTCTCTCCCTAGCGGCATCCAGAACAGAATGATCCGAGCAGCGCGGCCAGCGGCTTAGTTCCTAATCCCAGGGTCACCTGATCTGGCCAGCCAACCACGCACAAGACGTGTAAGTGTACCACGTCATCGTTGAGTGCAGAGTCTCCTGGCTTGTGTTGGCTCTGTTTCTTGGCCGCCCAAAAAGCAAAACGGCGGGAGCTTCCATTTTTCTCGAGCGGGGCGAAGATTTCGTCCGAGCAAACTAGCAGTTTCGAGTACGCTAATGCTCGAACGTAGCATCATCTCGACGAGCATGTCGCTCATCTCTATTCCTTATCTATTAAAATAGTTTTTTTTCCAGAATATTAATGAGAAACGCTCGGAGGACCGGTAGCTTACCAAGGTCCTTCCCACGGACTGGCTATCTGTCGTTTTCAAAACTCACTAATGATGGACAACTCCACAATAGATGAAGGAGTCTGCTGGTTCTCCAGCATCTTCTCCAGCTAGTTTTCATAGGTATTGGCTATCCTATTAGGGACAGATACCACCTTGAGAGATCTTATAGAAGCCATTTACTATGGTTTAAGGCTTTTTTAATCTCCTTTGTACCTCATTTCGTGAGGAGAGCCAAACTTTTAATGGAAAGGTCGTCCCCTATGTCCCCTTTCCCCGTTTTTCTCATATTTTCTCCCTCAAAAATGTATGAATTTCGGCGTGTGAGTAATTGTCATAAATAGCTTTACTGTACATGTCTGATCTTAAGAATGATTCTATTTCTTATAATTAAGGAACTCCGCCCTATGGATTTATACTTAGTTACCAGCTCTTCAAAGGGCATTAATGTTCCTCTTCCAAAATCATGTAATCGTCCGATTGTTTTTTTATATTTAACTGGTTCCATTTTGTCCTTACAATCTGTTGATTCACAGACTTAAGGCTTCTAAACCCACCCTCTTGTGCCCTTCCCAGGACAAACATTTTCCGGTGTACGTATAATGAGTTCCAATGCCGTTACAACATCCCCTCTGGCCAGGGATTTTGGCGTTGCCGTCGGACATCCCGACGATTCCGTATCCAAAACCGCGGAGATTACAAAAAAGGAATTGTGTCTCAGGATCATCACTCACTGCACCAGGAAGAACAAGATGAAACTCCGGTAGAACCCCGGCGCAGAATTGACAACCTTCTCGATATCGCGCACACCTTTGTTATCGCGACTGGACCAGGTAATAAATTTGCCCCACGGGGCTCCATTTTACCCAATGGGTCTGAATCGCCATCATCTTCCGTCGGGTTTTTGCCGTCGATTTCCGATTTGACGGCATTCTGCCAGGATTTTGGTGCACCTGATCGGATTTCGGCGTAAACAAATTGCGCCGGATTTCACGCGACTAAATCAGGGGCGTGGCCGTTGGACAACCGACGGATTTGGAAAAAGCGACATTTAAAAAGCGCTTTGGTGTGCAAGATCAGCACTTTCTGCACCAGAAAGAACAGGTGAAATTCCGGTGGCCTCGCATCAGCATCGCACCTGTTGGATATCGGGCTTCACGATGTTTAATGATGCCTTCATACCCAATCTTGCGTCGACAACGTGCCGCTGGATCGCGACTGGTCCGTGTAGTAATGAGCCCCATATGTGTGTGTGTACCTTTTTGTTTATTCTGCTTAGGTTGTTTTCTTAATAATACCTTTAATTGTGCTCGCCAACGGTATACCAATATTAAAACCCGCTCTGACCATAATATGCAAATTTCCCCGCTAAGGGCCTTGAACGTGCTTTTTACTTTCGTTAATTTTGTAAGATGATACCTGTGAGAAGTTTTTCAGCAGCAACTTAAAGGTGGCAATGTACTGCCGGATTTCCACACGAGATAAGAACGTCATCTGCTTCAAGGGCGCTTATAATTCGATCCCTTTCTAAGTCCCTTTATCTCTTTATTTGGCTGAATTGTCTGGGCGAAAGTTCATAAAAATATTAAACAAAAGGGGGAGAGCGGGCAACCTGATGGACACCAGTAGTAATCATAACCTTGTTCAGAGGAGACCCCACGCTACATATGAACGTCCGAGGTCCGTCCGTAAGCTTAACACCATCATTAATGAAACCAAAACGCTGGTCCCTGGTCCGCTGGTCTTGGCCACCTGAATCAAGGACGATTGTTCTGCGGTTGTCACTCTGGTGTGGCTTCTTGGCATAAACTTATAATAATTTTTAAACGAAATTATGACGGATAACTTTAGCCAACCTCCAGATTAATTGGCAGAGAAAATTTTAATATCTCCATTTAGAAGAGAATTGGTCTATAGTTTTCCACCCACAAAGCTTCTTTCCCGGCTTTCGGAATAGATATTGGGGCAGATTTCCTTTACCGGTCCATCGTGATCCAGTGGCACTTCTCTGCGCTGGATTCGGTCATGCCGGATTCAATTACTGGTAGTTCCTCCGCCGTTCCACCCGGTTGGCGCGTGCCTGCGCTGGAAAGCATCTGGAATGCACTGAAATTAACCGAGGCCGGCTGAGTGAGTTAAGCGCAAGCTCCGTGAAAAAACAGATTTTTTGTTTTAAATAAAGGCGGCGGTTTTTCCGAATCCGTCGGATTTTTCGTTCTGCCACGCCCCCCCGATTTCCGTCGCGTGCATGCCAGCGCCTATGCTCACAATCCGTTCCGCGTGCCCAAATCCCCGGGGAAAATTCAGGTAAAATTGCGCAATCGGAAATATTCGGGTAACACGTCGGAAAACGCGAATCGGTCCCTTAGTAATGACCCCCATATCTTTGCCATTCACATTTCCACTGGTTTATATCTTTTTTGTTCAATATCATTAAACATGTCACCTAATATGGAGATATGGGGCCATTTTACTTACCCACCCATCGGCATCCGCCGATCCTTTATGTCCAGCGGGATTCGGAGCTGCGTGATTCACTTACAGCGTGTGCGCCCTTTCTTGAATGTGGTTCGCTTCTCCGCTCAGTCCGCCGGAGTTCAGCATCTTCTTCCGTGATTAGGTTGAGTGGCAAGTTTTGTGACAACAATTAGAATTGTTTTAAATTCTCGGTTAGTCAAATCAATCGGGTTGTCCGACAGCCACTGCCCCCGATTTCTGCCGAATGAAAGCAGCGCCGATCGCCACCCTCCTATCGCGTGCGACAAAAACCCTGTGCGAGTTCAAATCTGAAATTTTCGGAAACTCGACGGAAATGCGTCCGACGACCCATTAGTAAATGTGCCTCAATATATCGCTAAACTTGATGTATATTCGTTTATTATCCATCGGACCTTGCCTTTTTTTCGCTTGTTTTTAGTTTATTTATGTTTGTCTGGACTCATTTAAAAGTGAATTCCGCTCCCTTTTTCTTCGGCTTGTTTACTTTACTATTGGTAAATACAAAGGTCCTAGGAAAGGTATCTACGATTTTTCTCTTGTTGTCGGACTCTTTCCCTAACCCGATGATATAGCACTTTATTTCTATTACTGTTCAGATCCGAATTTTCCTCCATTTTCTTGACTACGTAATGACTCCTAGATTCTTTAAGGGACAAAACTGATTTTTGCCTCAAATTTCTAATTTATATCGGCAGTTTCCTTTGTTTGGGTTGAGTTTTTATGACCTTATTTCTAGTAGATAATACGTTGAGTCAAGTCTCGTTCGTCGTTTTCTTCTCCCCTTAAATGTGAATTTCACATCTTAAGGTGCCCCCCTAAAAAAGCCTTATGGCACACCCATAGAAGAGTCCCGGAAGAGTCACAGCCAGCTCTGTTTCTTTTCAAACAAGTTTTAAATTGTCCCTAATCGTTTTTCCTAATTTCTAAAGAACCATGTAGTTTCTCTTCATGTCTCCCCCGCACTATCGCCCTTCAACTGATTTTAGGTTTTTACGGGTGCGTGATCGGCGAATGTTCATTGGAAAGATATCGACCTTAGCTGTCTTATTAATTTAAGGATCACTCACCAGAAAATAGTCGACCTAGAGTCTCCTCTTTTTTCCACACGTCATGTAGGTCCTAACTTCCTTTTATGATTTCTCCAAGGAAGGGTTTTCTTTTTGCGTCGAACCTAGTACAAGTAGTATCTTACCGCACGTTGATAAGTGCTTAAAATCGCCCCCCACAATGATATTACCTCTATAAGCCGTTTTACTAAGAATGTTTTAATAACCTTTTTTCGTTTTCCTTGATTTGGAACCTAAATATTTTACAATGGCCCTATAATTGGTTATAATCTGGCAATGGTTATGGAGCCCCATTATAACCTTGTTTTTCACCCCTCCCCTCTGCGATTGGAAGCGGACTTTTTTGTTGCAATAATCACAACCAGCCTTTTTAAAAACTTTTTCTGAGGCCAAATATATATAATAGTCAATCATAATAATTCTTAATTTATATAGCCCTACAGATTACCGCACGCTGCACACAGCTTGCCTGTTCCCCATGGGCCACAATCTAAACAAGACAATACAATTATCTTCGAAATTTTGTTCCTGGGTCTTTTTCTAGAAGTGTGTTTCTTGCAGAAAATAATGTCAGTGGTGTGCAGCTTTTAAAGCGTTTCGCATTCCGCGAATCTCTTAGCGCTGAAAGCCGGGAATAAAAACTGTTAGTTCATTGGCTGAAGAGTGGCCCCAATTTTTAAAGTTTGTTACATTAAAGTGGATTTTTAAGTGTTCTCCTTTTGCCGCAGGAGGTTTGTTATGGTGGCTCCTACACGCTTGGAGATGTCTGTCTGCTTCTCGGTAGGGAGCGCTTTATAACAACTAAGCTGGTTTCTTACTCTGGATATTGACACTCTTAGTGGTTGCTACATATTAAAATGCTCCAACACTTATTATGTCGTCTTATGTGCCCCATTGACTAATAATGTCCCCCTTTTGAAAGCCCCTCACTAATAATGCAAAACTTTACCCTCATAATGTTTATAAGGAAAGTTGCCTTTGTTTTATAACCTCTGCTTATCACCTCCCACTGTCAAGTTGTCCCTACACTTAGATCTACATTTCCTGCTGTTGTACCTCCACCATGTTGTAGTAGTGATTTATTAGCTGCGCTTTACATTTTAGTGGCTTAGTCTATTTGGGTCTACCATAATTCGGTTCTCTCTACTACTGGATAATCGCCCTATTTGCTGATGTTTGGGAGAAATCTTTGTTATCCTTCCAGATTTATGATGGTCCTGGTCATTGTAAAAAGAAGGAATGGGCTTCTTGGACATGGATGAGGAATCATCTCAAAAGTAAAGGAGATGTACAAGGAGTTATTGGGGCATATTTACTTACCCGGTCCATTCGCGATCCAGCGGCGCGTTCTCTGCGGTGGATTCGGGTCCGGCCGGGATTCACTAAGGTAGTTCCTCCGCCGTCCACCAGGTGCTGCGCTGAAGTCCGCCGAGGCCCGCTGGAATGCCCTGAAATTCACCGGCCTATACCTGGTGAAGGTAAGTGCAAGTTTCGCAACACATTTTTTTTTTTTAAATGCGGCTTTTTTCAGATCGTCGGGTTTTTCGTTTGGGCCCACGCCCCCGATTCTGTCACCTGCATGCTGGCGCCGATGCGCCACAAAGTTTCCCCCCCGATTGCGTCGCCAAAATCCCGGGGCAAACAGGGAAATTGCGGTTGCAAATTGGCAATATTCGAGTAAACGGCGGGAAAACGCGAATCGGGCCCTTAGTAAATGAACCCCTTGTGTTATCAGTCACCCTTGGCCAATTGGTAGACATGACTAGTTTGCTGATTGGCTGTTTGGCATCCGGCTATATTCCGGCTGCTCGGTGTGGCACCCGAAACCCATATGGGAAGCTCCTCTCATCTCTAATTGGTGATCTTTTCCTGGTGGAAGATTTTTTATTTTATTTTTATTTTTTACATTTATTTCTATAAAAAAGTATTTTACAGTTTTGTATTTGTGAGATCCGTAAGATTTTTTAAATTTTTAATTTTTAATTTATTATGGTTACAAAGTAGAACAAAAAGTCCACAGTTTAGTACAAGTCAATCCGATACTATGAGGGTAACATTGTAGTCAAAACAGGGACAACGAAGAAAAAAAAATAGTTCCTCCAAACATATTACTGTCCTCGTTTTTATTTATTGCGTCTCCTTTGTGGCAAAATCTCTCAATTTGATCAATCCCAATACCCTTGGCACTATCAGGAGGATGTCGCGGAAATACTTTTCATCCCTCATCCCCCTTGGAATCGTACATTCGGGCTGTGTCGCCAGTGCCTAAAAACTAAAAAATCCTCTATGTTCCTTATACCTATTAAAAGTTTTTTTTCAGAAATATAACTGAAGAAACAGCTTCAGGAGGAAAACCGGTAGCTTACCAGTCCTTCCCACAGACTGGCTATCTGTCTCAAAACTCACTAATGAGTGGAACCAACTCCACAATATATGGAAGGATTCTGCTGGTTCTCCACATCGTTTCTCCAGCATAAGTTTTTATAGGTATTGGCTAGCCTATTAGGGGACAGATACCACTTGAGATGATCTTATAGAAGCTTTACTATGGTTAAGGCAGTTTAAATCTCCTTGTACCTCATTTCGTGAGGAGATCCAACTTTTATGAAAGGGTCTTGCCCCCCTATGTTCCCTTTCCGTTTTCTTCATATTTTCTCCCTTCAAAAATGTTATGAATTTCGGCTTGGTGCCACGATTAACATGGTCAGATAATAGCTTTTACGTACAATGTCCTGATCTACGAAATATTTGTGACTTTCTATTTTGTCCTTAAATTATAGGAATCTCGCCCTTAGGATTTATACTCCACATTACTCATAGCTCTTCAAAGGGCATCACGTTTGTCCATTCTGCCATCATGATACATGTTTATCGTCTATTGTTTTTTATATTTATTTGGGTCCATTTTGTCAATTACAAGTCTGTGATGCACAGACTTAAGGCTTCTAAACCCACCTCTTGTCTTCCCAGGGACAAACATTTTCTGTGTAAGTAGTATGAGTGCCATGCCGTCAACATCGCCCTCTGCCAGGATTTTGGCGCACGTGATCGGATTTCGGGCATGGCCGTCGACAACCCCACGGAGTTCGACAAACCGCGGAATTATAAGAAAAGGATTGTGGTCGCAGGATCAGCACTCGGTATCAGCACCAGGAAGAAAAAGATGAAACTCCAGTAGACCCGGCGCAGTGACAGTGGACACCTGCTCGATATCGGGTCCACTGACCAACTAGTGATTCCCGGAACTGGAAACGGGGTACAGTTAATGAGCCCCCGAAGTGTCTGAATCGCGCATTTCCGTCGGGTTTGCCGTCGATTTCCGATTTGCACTGAATTCTGCCAGGATTTGGTGCATTATCGATTTCACAGCGCAATTGGCCGGATTTTCACGCGACAGAATCAGGGGCGTGGCCGTTGGAACAACCCTACGGATTTGGAAAAAAAGCGGAATTTTAAAGCACGATTTGTGTCCGCAAGATCACGCAACAAAAAAAAAAAAAAAACTACCCATTCAAGCCAGGAGAAGCAGGTGAACTCCGGTGGTACACCTCGGCACAGCATTGACACCTGGTGATATCGGGCAACGATGTTAATGAATGCCGGCGAGACCCGAATCTGCGTCCAGACACGTGCCGTGGGATCGCGACTGGCCCGGGTAAGTAAATGGCGCCCCATTATTTTGGTTTTTACTTTTCTGTTTAATTCTGCTTAGGTTTTTTTTAATAATAACCTTCATGTGCTCGCCAACTGTATACCAAGGTATTGAAAACCCTCTGCGGACATAAATATGCAAATTTCCCTCTAATTCCTTTTCTAAAGCCGTGGACCCATTTATTTAGCAATAACTTGGCCTTTACTTTCGTTAATTTTTGTAATATGATACCGTGAGGAATTTTTCAGCAAGCAACTTAAAGTTGGCAAGTGTACTAGCAGGATTCCACACAGATTATAAACGCTCATCCTTCTTCCAGGGCGATTATCTATGTGATCCCTTCTAACTATTCCCTTTTCTCTTTCTTTGATCTGATTGTCTGGGCCGAAAGGTTCTATAAAAATTTAACAACAGATGGAGAGCGGGCAGACCTGATGACACCACATTAAAGCAGCATACTAGAGTGTGCGATGTATAGCCTCACACATATCGCAGCAATTATAAGTGTGCGATGTTAGTCCTTATCCACATATCACAGCCATATCTATAGTGTGTGATGTATAGTCTCACACATAAAGCAGCCATATCTATAGTGTGTGATGTATCGTCTCACACATATCGCAGCCATATCTATAGTGTGCGATGTATAGTTCTAACACTATCACAGCCTCATTATCTATAGTGTGTGATGTATAGTCTCACACATATCACAGCATAGCTGATAGGGTGCGGATGTAGCTTAACATATCACAGCCACATATGCTATAGTGTGTGATGTATCAGTCTCACAATATCACAGATATCTCTAGGTGCGATGATATATTCACACATATCCACCAATAAAAGCCATATCTATAGGTGCGATGTAAGTCTCAAAACATATCCACCAGCCATATCTATTAGCGGTGTGATGTATAGTCCACACTTATCAAGCCATATCCATAGTGGGTGATGTAGTCTTACACATATCAGCCATATATATGGTAGTTATCTACAATATCAAGCCTATAGTGTGCGATGTATAGTCTTACAATATCAAGCCCATCTATAGTGTGTGATGTATAGGTCTCACATATCACAGCCATATCTTAGTGTGCGATGGTATAGTCTCACCACATCACAGCCATCGCTTGACAGAGCAATAGATAGCTGGTACCCTGAGGAGACAGGCTGAGGACCTGGGAGGAGACATGGCTGAGGAGACATGGCCGCTTCTTACATTAACTTTATCCCACATGCACATCACATCAGGTATGCTGCTCCCCAGAAACATTACCAGTCTCTATCTGTTGGGTTATGCTCCAACTTAGCACAGCAGTAGCGGCCATGGTAAGGAAGTGAGCAGATGCATGAGGAGGCATGGAGACATGGGGGGCACATTTACTTCCTGGTCGTTCGCGATCCAGCGCGCGTTCTTGCGTGGATCGGGGCCGGCGGGATTCATCAATGCAGTTCCTCCGCCGTCACCAGGGTGGCGCGGCTGGCTGAAGTCGCTGGAATGCTCGAAATACACGGCATCATCTACCCAGGATGAAGTGATGAATATTTTCGCGACAAATTGTTTTTTTTTTAAGGTCGGGTTTTTCGAAACGTCGGGTTTTCGTTCGGCCACGCCCCCCGATTTCCGTCGCGCGCCATGCCGGCGCCGATGCGCCAAATTCCGGTCGCGTGCGCCAAACAACACGGGGCAATTCAGGTACCATCGGCGCAAAAAGGAAATATTCGGGGGTAACACGTCGGGAAACGCGAATCGGCCCTAGTAAGTACCCCCATGATCTCCTTGGTAAATTACTTAATTACCTGAGGTTAAAAATACTCGCATTACATGATGTGGAAGCTGAGGCATATACTAGTAACACATGTGGACAACAGCGAGGATATAACATGGTAACACCCCAGCCTTTAGGGAGAGAGAAACATACTAGCCAAAAAATAGTAGCACCGTGGGCGGGAGCCACGGGGTCGGAGATGTTGGCCGATGCTATAGGCGGATGGAACCAGGTGGCTCTCCCTGGCAAGAAACGGGCATTGGTCGCTCCACACGTCGTCCCTCGGCTCCAGTAACCAGTCATCGCCGCGGCATCGAGGAACGCACGATGTAGACGGGGGACGCACCCGGACGACCTGGATCTCCCTCTCCGATGAGAGGAGAGGGGGGGATCACATGCCATTACGATAAAAGGCACCGCAGAGCCGCCGCGGTCGCCATGCGTGGCAATCCCGGGCGGGTGGGCGAGGAAAAAAGGACCTGCTGGCGCCTAAACCTAGCAGGAGCTGGAGCGCAGGGGAAGTGGGGGGGTAGGTGGTAGGGTAGGATGGACCCAAGGGGGCTTGGGAAGTACAGGTGGAGGAGCACTAGCCTCCACTCTAAAATGTTGCGCAGCAGCATCAACATAGGTGCTGAGAGCTCTTGCCTCTCCTCAAGCCCAAGATCCAGGATAGGGGGACCCATGGATTGGGGTCACCTCTAAGGAAGGCGCAGTGCTGCGGTGCGGCCCCACCATGCTGGCCACGAGCGGACTAAATGTGCCAGCGGTCGCCACATCACGTGCACGGACCGCCGGCCAGAGAAAAATCACCCTAATGTGTGTGTGTGGGGGGGGGTGCACCAATACATGTGGACTGACATCAGTGACTGAGGGAACAGCAGGGCGCAGTGAAGGAGAGAGGAGCTGCAAGAGCCAGCACTCTCTCACTTTATATGAGGCGCAAAGCACATCAAGAAGTATAAGGGATCGCCCGTTAGCAAACCTGGCCACCGTAAGGTACCAGGACACAGCCAGAAGATACCGCTCACCACAACTACAGAGCTTGAAGATGGGCGGGCACAAGAGAAGTGCAGGCCCAGAGCCTGCTATAAAGGCTCAGCTCATGGGAGGGATTGAGCAGAGCAGCAGCAAGGGAGGGAGAGGAAGCAAATACCACCCCTATTTATAGCGCAACTCCCATGAAAAATTGCAACACTAGGACACCCCCCAGTCAGAGGGCGCCCTCCTTATACAGTCGGGGGGCACCCTTCAACAACACAGATAACACAGTGATATGAGTACAGATCATGTAGTAGATGTGTCCTGCAGTACCTATGTAACAGCACAGATAACACAGTGATACTCTGAGTACAGATCATGTAGTAGATGGACCTGCAGTCCTCTTTAACACCACCAGATAACACAGTGATATCTCTGAGTACAGATGTAGTAGATGTGTCCTGCAGTCCTATGTTACACCCACAGATAACAACGTGATATCTTGAGTACAGATCATTGAGTAGATGTGTCCTGCAGTCCTATGTAACACACAGATAACACAGTGATATCTCTGAGTACAGATCATGTAGTAAGGTCCTGCAGTCCTATGTAACACCACAGATAAACCAGTGATATCTCTCTGAGTACAGTCATGTAGTAGTGTAGATGTGTCTGCAGTCCTATGTAACAGCACAGATAACACAGTGATATCTCTGAGTACAGATATGTAGTAGATGTGACCTGCAGTCCTATTGTAACACCACAGATAACACGTGATATCTCTGAGTACGAATGTAGTAGATGTGACCTGCAGTCCCATGTAACACCACAGATAACACAGGGATATTCTGAGTACAGAATCTGTAGTTAGATGTGTTCGCAGTCCTATGTAAAACCACAGATAACACAGTGAATCCTGAGTACAGATCATGTAGTAGATGTGTCCTGCAGTCCTATGTAACACCACAGATAACACAGTGATATCTCTGAGTACAGATCATGTAGTAGATGTGACCTGCAGTCCTATGTAACACCACAGATAACACAGTGATATCTCTGAGTACAGATCATGTAGTAGATTTGGTCCTGCAGTCTATGTAACACCAAGAAACAGTGATATCTGAGTACAGATCATGTAGTAGATGTGTCCTGAGTCCCTATGTAACACCACAGATAAACACAGTGATATCTGCAGTACAGATCAAGTAGTAGATGTGTCCTGCAGTCCTATGTAACACCACAGATAACACAGTGATATTCTGAGTACAGCTCATTGTAGTAGATGTGTTGCAGTCCTATGTAAACCACAGATAACACAGTGATATCTCTGAGTACAGATCATGTAGTAGATGTGTCCTGCAGTCTATGAACACCACAGATAACACAGTGCTATCTGGAGTACAGATCATGTAGTTAGATGTGTCCTGCAGTCCTATGTAACACCACAGATAACACAGTGATATCTCTGAGTACAGATATGTGTAGATGTGTCCTTGCAGTCCTATGTAACACCACAGATAAAACAGTATATCTCTGAGTACAGACATGTAGTAGATGTGACCTGCAGTCCTATGTAACACCACAGATAAACACGTGATATCTGGGGGTATCTATTTTACATGGTCGCTGTCTCTCCTATAGGTGAGTGCTGAAGCACTTTTAACCCCTTGGTGTTTGTTCCCATTGCGGTTGGTGAAGAAACTTATGGGGCGCGGGCCGGCGTGTGCCTGGGCCTGTCAGGACACACCTGAGAATTATGTGAAAGCCGGAGACCTCCTCATCGGTGCCATACTGAAGATCTCTCTTCTGGGCTCTAGCAGAATAAACGACCCGGGGAAGAGAAGACCTCTCAGCGAAGATTGCACATTGTGAGTAATACATGAATAGTGATGAAATTGGCAACACTGTCTCCTATCACACATAGCCCCACATTTACTAAGTGCAGGGGAGGGGGGTGTACTCTGTGCAGGGGGGGGTATACTCGTGCGCAGGGGGGTGTACTCTGTGCAGGGGGGGGGGTACTCTGTGCGGGGGGGGGGGGGGGTTGTACTCGTTGCAGGGGGGGTTGTATAGTCTGTGCAGTCGTTGTGATTCTTGTGCAGGGGGGGTGTTACTCTGTGCAGGGGGGGGGTGTAACTGACTTGTGAGCGGGGGGTGTGGTACTCTGGGCGGGGGGTGTACTCTTGCAGGGGGTGTGTGTACTCTTGTGCAGGGGGGTGTTGTACTACTGTGCAGGGGGGTGTGTTATACTATGTGCAGGGTGGGTGTGTACTTGTGGCAGGGGGGTGTGTACTCTGTGGCAGGGGGGTGTGTACTGCTGGCAGTGGGGTGGGTACTCTGTGCAGGGGGGGGGGGGGGGGGTTGTACTGTGGGGTGTGACGATGGGGGGGTGTATTGTAGTACATATGCAGGGGTGTATATGGCAGGGGGGTTACTATTGTGCAGGGGGGTGTACTATGTGCAGGGGGGTTTGTACTCTGCAAGGGGGGGTGTACTCTGTGCAGGGGGGGTGTACCTTGCGCGGGGGTGTACTCTGTAGCTGGGGGTGTACTCTGCAAGGGTGTGTACTCTGTGAGGGGTTGTTACTCTGTGCAGGGGGTGTTTACTATGTGCAGGGATGGTACATGGAGGTGTGTGCATGTGCAGGGGTGTACTTGTGCAGGTTTGTTTCTATGTAAGTGGGGTGATAGAGGTGGCAGGGGGTGGGGATGTGAAGGGGAGTCTTGTGGGGTGAGAGGTTGCAGGGGGGGGGCGAGGTGTGCAGGGGTTTGGACTAGTGCGCGGGGTGACTAGGTGAGGGGGGGGAATGGGGGGGGACTTTGGTGGTGGTATTGTGAAGTGGCTAGGTGGAGGGTGTGTAATGAAGGGGGGTTGTACTATGTTGCAGGGTTGTACTAGTGCAGGGTTGTTTGTGATTGTGCAGGGTCCTGTACTATGTGAGTGTGACTTGTGCAGGGGTGTACTATGTACAGGGGGGTGTACTTAAATGTGGCCATGAGTCCGCACACCGGACAACAGAAGTGTCACATCCTATCATGAGTGTCTGTACATGGTCACCGGGTGTAACTACATTTAACGGAGAAACTGTGCCGCAAGTATCATGTCTGCCTAGAGGGCGTACGTGGCTGGCTGCCCTGATCCTCGCACTCTGAATGCAGGGGGGAGAGGTCAACCTCAGCAGAAGATAGTGATTGGCTATGTCAATGTATTTGGTGGTCAGGACCGAAATCTCTGGGAACTTCCTCCTTCTGAGTGACATAATGATAATCGTTATTTATATCGCCATCATATCCGTAGCTTAACAATCAGAGAGGGCAAATACAGATATATAAAACATTACAGGTAATATACAAATCATAGGAGGGAGGGGCCTGATCACAAGAGTTTACAGTCTAAGGCTACATTCTGTACCGTAGTACGGCGGGCTACATGGGCGCTGCGGAGGGAAGCAGGGGATGAGCGCTATCATCCTGATACAAACTTAATTTTAGTGACCAGAGCCAGGCGGCTGCTGCTAAAGCAAATAAAATTATGGGATGTATCAGGAGAAGAATAGATTCTCATGATAGAGACATTGGGGCATATTTATCAGGACCTCTGCCCACCGCCACTGGCGCAGAGGCCCTGTAATAATCGCAAATGCTAGCTTATTGCTAGCTTTTGCGATTATTTTCCCCAATCCGCCACCTTCACGCCAGGGGGCGCGAAGGGGGGGGGGTGGCCGGCCGAGCGGGGGGCGCGGCCGGACGGGAGTGGGCCGGCGCGGGGCGTTACCTGGTGCATGTGCCGGCGACTTTTCATACGTGAAAAGTCGCCGGCTGCGTTTCTTTCTACGCCAGGCCCTGCCTGCCGTAGGATAAATGCTGTGCTACTGGCAGCCCGATACATCAAGAGGCAGAAGCCAGCGTATGATAAATATCCCCCATTGGGGCAGATTTACTTACGATTCACTAACATGTTCCTGCATGTGTCGCTTCTGCCCGTCGGAGATCACCTGCTTCTTCCTGGTGCATGTGAGTGCTTGATCTTGCTACACAAATCCTTTTGTAGATTACGCGGTTTGTCCAAATTCGTCAGATTGTCCGACGGCCACGCCCCCGGATTTCTGCTGCGTGCAAGCCGGCGCCGATGCACCAAAATCTGATCGCTTGTACCAAAATCCTGGGGCAATTCGGCGCAAAATGGAAATATTCGGGAAACTCGTCGAAAGTGCTGCGTTCGGACCCTTAGTAAATGAGCCCCATAGTTTTGCCCTTATACAAATCCCTGGTCAGACCACACATGGAATATTGGGGCACATTTACTAAGGGTCCGAATGGCGCATTTGCGTCGTGTTTCCTGACCATTTCTGATTTGTGCCGCGTTTAAGTGGGGTTTTTGGTGCAATCCGATTGGATTTTGGCGCAATCGCTTCGACTAGCATGCAACACAAATCGGGGGGTGTGGCCGTCAGACAACCAAAAGAAGTCGGACAAACCGCGGAATTTAAAAATTAAATTGTGTCGCAAGCCATGCACTTACATACACCGGGAAGAAGAAGATGAACTCCGGCGAAACATGCAGGATATCGGGTGCACGATCTTGAAGAATCGCGCCGGACTTCATCATTGTCAGAGAACGCACCTCGGGGATCGCGCAGGACCAGGTTAGTAAATCTGCCCCATTGTGTACAGTTTTGGGCACCAGTGTATAAAAAGGACATAGTAGAGCTGGAACGGGTGCAGAGGAGAGCAACCAAAATTATAAGGAGAATGGGGGCACTAGAATACGAGGACAGATTACAGAATTTGGGATTATTCAGTTTAGGAAAAAGATGATTGAGGGGAGACCTCATTACAATGCACAAATACCTGAACGGACAGTACCAGGATCTCTCCAAAGATCTGCTTATACCTAGGCCTGTGACCAGGACAAGGGGGCATCCTCTACACCTAGAGGAGAGGAGATTCTACCATCACCATACACAGGGGACATCCACTACACCTAGAGGAGAGGGGGCTCTACCATCACCATAGACAGGGGACATCCACTACACCTAGAGGAGAGGAGGTTCTACCATCACCATAGACAGGAGGCATCCTCTACACCTAGAGGAGAGGAGGTTCTACCATCACCATAGACAGGGGACATCCTCTACACCTAGAGGAGAGGAGGTTCTACCACCACCATAGACAGGGGGCATCCTCTACACCTAGAGGAGAGGAGGCTCTACCATCACCATAGACAGGGGGTATCCTCTACACCTAGAGGAGAGGAGGTTCTACCATCACCATAGACAGGGGGCATCCTTTACACCTAGAGGAGAGGTGGTTCTACCATCACAATAGACAGGGGGCATCCTCTACACCTAGAGGAGAGGAGGCTCTACCATCACCATAGACAGGGACATCCTCTACACCTAGAGGAGAGGAGATTCTACCATCACCATAGACAGGGAACATTCTCTACACCTAGAGGAGAGGAGGTTCTACCATCACCATAGAAGACAGGAGGCATCCTCTAACCCTAGAGGAGAAGAGGTTCTACCATCACCATATACGGGGCATCCTCTACAACCTAAGATAGCGGATCTACCATCACCCTAGACAACCGTGCATCCTTTAACACCTAGAGGAGAAGTGGTTCAACCATCACCATAGACAAGTGGCATCCTCTACAACACCTGAGGATAGGAGGCTCTACCAATCAACCATCGACAGGACAAAAAGTCCCTACAACTACCTAGAAGGAGAGAGATTCTAACCATCACACCATAGACAGGTATACATCCCTCCACCTAGATGAGAGGAGGTTTCACCATCACCATAAGACCAGGGGACTTCCTCTACACCTAGAGAGAGGAGGTTCTACCATCAACCACAGACCGGGGCATCCTCTACCCAGAGGGAGAGGAGATTCTACAAATCACCAATAGACATTGGACTCCTCTACACCTAGAGAGAGGATATTCTATCTACCATCCCCATCAACAGGGGGCATCCTCTACACCTAGAGTAGATGATGTTCTAACATCACCATAGACAGGGGATATCCTCTCACCTATAGAAGAGGAGAGTTACCATCAGCAGAACAGGGGGCATCCCTCTACACCTATAATAGAGGCTATTCTATCAGCACCACAGACATGGAAATCCTCTACACCTAGTGGGAGTTGGAGGTTCTCCATCCCATTGAAGTGGGGATCCTCTACACCTAGAGGAGAGAGAGGTTTCTGCCATCAGCATAGAAAGGAGGCCTCCTCTACAACTAGAGGAGAGAGGTTCTACATCACCATACAGGGCCACATCCTCAACAACCTAGAGAGAGGAGGTTCTACCATCATCATAGACAGGGGCATCCTCTACACCTAGAGGAGGGAGGTGTTCTGCCATCAGCATTAGACAAGGGGCACTCCTCACACCCTAGAGAGAGGTAGGTTTTCACATCACCATTAGACAGGTGGCATCCCTCTACACCTGAAGAGATAGGATGGTATCTACCAACCCCCAAGCCACATGGTGGCAATCTCTATCACTCGGAAGAAGGGATGTTTACCATCACTATAAAATAAGGGGCATCCTTACACCAGAGGACGAGAGGGTTCTGACTACCACAGCAACAAGAGTGGATCATCCTCTACCCCCAAGAAGTAGAGGGTTACCCGCAAACGAACAGGAGGGAGGGGCTGGGTGCCATTCTCTCGACCAAGAGGAGAAGCGTCTCCTCAGCACACCAGCCACAGGAGGCAATCCCCTACATCTGAGAGCGGAAGGTTCCACACCATCTCCATAGACAGGGGGCATCCTCTCTACAGCTAGGGGGACGGCAGGTCTTCCGCAAGCCCACAGACGGGGCATCCCTACATCGAGAAGAGGAGGAAGGTTTCCAACATACACCATAGGACAGTGGGCATCCTCTACAGCTAGAGGAAGGGAGGTTCACCATCACATTCATACCATACATACATGGGGCAATCCTCTACAGACTAAGAGGAGAGGAGGCTTCCACCCATCCATCCCATAGACGTAGGGGGCCTCCTCTACAAGCTAGAGGAGAGAGTGTTTCACCATGCACCATCTAGACAGGGGGGGACCCTCTACAGCTACGAGGAGAGGCGGTTTCTTATCCGCACCACAGCGACCTCTATAATCTAGATAAAGGAGGTCACATCACTAACAGGTGATCTCCCCCGAGAGAGAGGAGGCCTCTATCCATCACCTAACGGGGGCATACCTCTACACCTAGAGGAGAGTCCCAGGTTCTACACCACCATAGACAGGGCACCTCTACACCTAGGAGAGAGGAGGCAGTCTAACCATCAGCCATAGACAGGGGATCTCTACCCTAGAGGGAGGAAAGCTCTCACCATCACCATAGACGGGGCAATCCTCCTACGAGTCATAATAAGGAGAGGAGGTTTCACACATCTACCATAGAGAATGGGCATTCCTCTACCCAGCTAGAGGAGAGAGGTTGCACAACCTCACCATAGTACAAGGGGGCATCCTCCTACAGCTAGGAGGATAGGAGAGTTTCACACCAATTCATGCCCTTAGATCAAGATGCACCATCCCAAAGATCCTAGCACTAGAGGAGAGGCGGTTCTACCTAACCACAGACGGGGCATCCTCTATATATAGATGAAGAGGGGGTTCATCATCACACAGTAGACAGGGGCATCCTCAACTCAGAGGAGAGGGCAGCTCTACCATCACCATAGACATTGCATCCTTACACCTAAGGAGAAGGAGGTTTCTAACCATCACCATAGACAGGGCATCCCTACACTCTAGAGGAGAGGAGGCTCTACACCCACCATAGGAAAGAATGGACAATCTCTTACACCTAGAGGAGTATGTTTTTCTACCATCACCACAGGACAGGGGTGCATCCTTACAGCAGTTGCCACCAACCAATGACGGTCCATGGCCCAAAACCGGCCGGGTGAACGCCTGGTTACGCGGGCCGGCCAACCTCGAAATAAAAAAAAAAAAAAAATTTTTATTATTTACTAATACCAACACCTTTTGCGTTCCCTGCAGCAGTCTTCTCTTCCTATACTAAATTTCCATAATAATGCAACTGCTCTAGTGGCGACAAGCATCATGGAATGTCATGCACATTATATATGCTCACCAATAGAATCCATGCATCACTGCGGAAGAGAAGGTTGAAGGAAAGAAGACTGTGCATGTAATGGGAAGGACTGGACACTGGAAAAGGGGGGGGTATGAATCAGAGGAGGAGGGCTCAGCTAAGGACAAGGGGACATGGGAGTGAAGGCAATTGGGAAAGAAAACTTTGTGAGGGGGTACGCTCAGGAAATGGGACAAGAAAGCAGGGTGGTTACTTGCTTCAGAAATGGGACAACTATAGCTAGCCACCCAGGGAGTTAATGTGTGGGGCATGCAAAATACACCAGACCGGCTCCCCTACCCACCGGTCCACTGGAGGAAAATATATGTTTACACAGCCGTCCTGGGCAAAAAAAGGTTGGGGTGACACTGCCTCTAACCCCTAGAGGAAGAAGAAAGGTTTTACCATCAACCATAGACAAGGGTATCCCTACACCTAGAGGAGAGATTCTACAATCACCATAGACAGGAGTCACCTCTACACCTAGAGGAGAGAGGTTCTAACCTCACCATAGACCATGGGGGAATCCCTCTACACCTAGAGAGAGTGGTTTCTCCATCACATAGACAGGGGCATCCTCTACACGCTAGAGGAAAGGAGGTACTACACACCCATAACAGGCATCTCTACACCTAGAGGAGAGGAGTTCCTCTACCAATCCCCCCCATAGATAGGGGTGCATCCCTCTACAACACCTAGAGAGATGAGGTTCAACCATCACCACATACAGGGGTGCATCATCTCCCTAGAAGGTTAGGAGGTTTCTAACCATCACCATATACAAGGGGTATCCTCTACACCTAGAGGATAGGGGTTTCTATCATCACCATAGACAGGGAGCCTCCCCTCTACAAACATCGGAAGAGGTGGTTCTATCATCACCATAGACAGGGAGCATCCTCTACACAGATGAGCGGAGGTGGCTTACATCACCATAGACGTGCGCCATCCCTACACCTAGAGGAGAGGAGTTCTCTACCATCCCCATAGACAAGGGGTATCTCTACACCTAGAGGATAGGAGGTCTATATCATCACCATAGACAGTGAAGCATACTCCTACACTAGATGAGAGGAGGTTCTACCGTCACCATAGACGGCAGCATCCTCTAACACCTAAGTATAGTATGTTCTACCCATCACCATAGACAAAGGGAGCACCTCTACACCTAGATGAGAGGAGATTCTACAATCACCTATCCGGAAGCTCCTCTACAACCTAGAGGAGAGGAGGTTTTTCTAATCTAACCATCAACCATAGACAGGGAGCATCCTCTACACCTATAGGAATAGTGGTTCTAACCATCCATAGACAAGGGTCAATCCTCTACACCTATAGAGATGAGATTCTACAATCACCATGACAGGAGGCTCCCTACAACTAGATGAGAGGAGGTTTCTACCTTCACAAGCCCCTAGACAGGGGGCATCCTCTCCCCTATAGTAAGGGTTCTACCCATCACACAGACAGGGTGCATCCTCCTACACCTAAGGAGAAGTCGGTTCTACCATCACCATAGACAAGGAGCATCCCCTCTACAAACACCTAGAGGAGATTATGATTTCTACCCCTCACATAGAAGGGGAGGGGGCATCCTCTACATACACCTAGAGGGAGAGGAGCTTCTACAATCACCATAGACAGGAGGCCATAAAAAAAGATCCTCTACACACCTAGGGAGAGTAGGTATCTACCTTCACCAAGACAGGGGCATCCCTTAACTCCTAGAGGAGAAGGGGGTTATCCATCACCATAGACGGTGGCTCCTCTCCACCTAGGAGAGAGAGTTTCTACCATCACCACAGAGAGGGGGCCATCCTCTACCACACCCGAGAGGAGATGAGGTTCTAAATTCACCATCACCATATATAGGGGGGGGCATCCTCTACAACCTCAGAGGAGAAGGAGGTTCCTATCTACCACACCATAGATAGGGGCATCCTCGACACCTAGAGAGAGGAGGTTTCAACCATAACACATACAGGGGGCTCCTCTACCCTAGATGAGAGGAGGTTCTACCATCACCATAGATAAGGGGGCAGCCTCTACACCTAGATGAGAGAGTTTCAACCATACCAACATACAGGGGGCATCCGCTACAACAACCTAGAGAGAGAGGTTCTACCATCACCATAGACAGGGGCATCCCTTACCCACTTAGAGGAGATGATGTTCTACTAACCATCACATAGAACAGGGGGCATCCTCTACACCTAGAGGAGGAGGGGGGTTCTACCATCACCAGAGAAGTGACATCCTCTACACCTAAGGATAGGAGGTTGCTACAAATCAACCCTAGACAGGAGCATCTTACACCTAGAGGAGAGGAGGTTCTAACCATCACCATAGACAAGGGCATCCTCTACACCTAGAGGAGAGGAGTTCTACAATCACCAATAGACATGAAGGCATCCTCACAACCTAGAGGAGAGGAGGTTCTACCTTCACCATAGACAGGGGTGCATCTCTACACTAAGGAGAGGATATTCTACCCTCACCATAAGACAGGGGGCATCCTCTACACCTAGAGGAGAGGAGATCTTCTACATCACCATATACAGAGGCAAGCCTCTACACCTAGAGAGATGAGGTTCATCTACCTTCACAATAGACAGGGGGCATCCTCTACACCTAGAGGAGAGGGGGTATACCATCACCATAGACATGTGGCATCCTCTATACACCTTAAGGAGAGGAGGTCGACCATCACCACAGAGAGGGGCTTCCTCTACACCTAGAGGAGAGGAGGTTCTCCTTCACCATAGACATAGGGGGCTCCTCTACAAAACCTAGAGGAGCAGGGGGTTCTACCATCACATAACGGGGCATCCCTCTACACCTAGAGAGAGAGGTTCTAAAAACCATCACCACAGAGAGGGGGCTTCCTCTCACACCTGAGGAAGGAGGTTCTACCATCACTATGTAGGTGGGGCATCCTCTACACCTCCTAGAGGAGAGAGGTTCTATACCATCACCATAGATAGGGGGGCTCCTCTACAACCTAGAGGAAGGAGTTCAACCATCCCACATACAGTGTGCACCTCTACACCTAGAGGAGAGATTTCTACCCATCACCATATCAGGGGGCATCCTCGACACCTAATAGTAAGGAGGTTCTAACATCACCCTAGATGGGGGGCAATCCTCTACACCTAGAGGATAGGAGGTTCAACCATCACCACATACGGGGCCATCCTCTCACCTAGAGGGAGAGGTTTCTACCATCACCATAGACAGGGGCATCCCTCTACCATTAAGGAGATGATGTTCTACCACAACATAGACGGAGGGGCAATCCTCTACCCTGAGAAGGGAGGTTCTACCATCACCATAGACATGGGCATCCTCTCACCTAAGAGAGGAGGTTCCCCCTCACCTAGCGGGGCATCCTCTACTACACCTAGAGGAGAGGGTTTCTACCATCACCACATCAGGGCAAGGGGGCATCCTCTACACCTAGATGAGAGGAAGGTTCTACCATCACCACAACCAGGGGCCAATCTCTACACCTAGATGAAGGAGTTTCTACCATCATCACCAATAGACAGGGGGCTCCTCTACACCTATAGGAGGGAGGTCTATCTACATCACCACATACAGGTGGTCCTCTACCCTAGATAAGAGAGGCTCTAACGACCATCCACCATAGACAGGACATCCTCACACCTAGCAGGAGATAGGTTCTACCATCACCATATCCAGGGGGCAAATCCTCTACACCTAGAGTATAGGAGGTTTCTACCATCACCATAGAAGGGATTTCCCGTACTGTAAGCGCAGTTGACCTATGGAACTTTTTGACATCTGAGATCCCCCACCCAGAGACCATCCTAGTTTTTTGGACCTGTGTGATAACAGCAAGTCTACATCTGTGAGCTGGTCCCAAGATATCAGAAAAACCACAGCCACTAATTCCTTACTGTTTTGGAAACAGCTGGCTTCCCAAGCCATTGAAAACAAGGAATACCTAATGGGCAATTTTCGCCATGGGGCCAAGAAGAAATTGCTCGAATATGGTGGAATAGCTGTCGCAAAGCCCCGATTTTAAGGGTTATTCTCATCTGGGGCCTTCACACATTAAGTTTGATAAATCTTCCATATATCACATTTCTTAATGAGATGTTTTAAAAAAATGTTCCCTGTGGAAGATAATTCTCTAATGTATTAATATGGTTCCGTTGAAACGAGATGGCTTCCTCGTTACGGCCACCTCTACTGGAGACATTGCACAAATAACCAAAAAGTTTTTTGTAATGAAATGTCCCGGGAGTTACTACGCTAACCCACAGCCCGTCCTTGGTAATGATGGCGGAAGCCAGGATGTCAGGCGGACTCAATAGCGCATGTCTTCCCACGGCTACCGAGTGGCCGTGGTCGGTAACCGATGAAGCCATCTCGTTTTCTAGGGACAACATGCTGTTTTATGAGAAATTATCTTCACACAGGAACAGTTTTTTAATAACATCCAATTGAAAAGTTTTTGTATATGAAGATTAGTGAAACTGAATGTGAATGCCCATCGAGAATACCCTTTAATATCTAGATTCCAGGCAAGAGTGTATCCATCCAGACGCAGTACTTAAATAGGCGCATCACTATGCATAATGAGCAATAGGGTCCCCTCTTGAGTCCAAAAAATAAACGGAATCTAGGCCAATGTTACGGATCAAGGGACCTATGATTCGCACCATCAACAATAAGAACATTTTGGCCACCCAATGGAATTTTTTGAAGTTAGTCCAGATGTGGGTGATCAGATTGGGGACTTTCCACATATTCCCAATATGTAGAGGTCAAATATCCTGGACAAAATTGGTTTCATAGTCATCTTACGCGGCCGGCCCATCAGAACATATGAAACAGTGGCTCGCCTAAGCCCCCACTTGGCACGCAAATGCGGGTTCCTGCAAAGCATGTTCTCTTTATAACACGGCCAAGATAGTCAGTGACCAGCTCCGTTGACCACCTCCGTGAATTCATAGTCCTTTTCAAAAAGTGGCAGTTTTATTAACTGCGAAGCTCTGCGCCAATCTACTACCTGCTTTCGCTTGTCCAATGCGGGATTCAATATTGGGGGGGGGGGGGAAACACCATGGAATTCCGTGTCTATCAGTGAACATGTCAGGGACATCAAAAATGGGTAATGACCCACCCATTGCCTGACATGTATGGGGAACATGATGGAGTTCTCTCAAGCATCAAGTTCCACGGGGTGGCAATTAGGACAACCTCTGGCACTAGGAGGTGACCTGATCGCCTTTTACTCCAGCTCGAGGCCAGAAAAAAAAAAAAAACATTGGATATGTGTTCTATGACTTGAAAACTGCAGGGTTGGAATGACCCAATTAGTTATTCCCTGTTTTTTAGTACTTTTATGATTTCTGCTGCCATGTTTTAAACTAACATGAAGAAGAAATAATGTCCCCTATGGAATAGTATCCCTGTTACCCTGATACTATGCATCTAAACGTCTCTCACCTCATGTATGTTCATCTATAGAACTTAGTTTCTTCTGCTTTCTATATATATAGCATATCCTTCCTGAGCTTCATACATGCTCCTTTACGTATCTGTCACTATTTTGGGGCATTGCCGCAACAACGATCCCCCAAATACATAGTATGTGCGTCAACAGGAGTGGGCCAGTATGAATAAATAGTCACTAAAATATGATGCCTAAAAGTGCCTATATCGGCATCGATTTGTTACACTGTTCCCCTTCTTACCATTCTTTCTGCACTCTGATTGGTTCAGGGTGATGGCCTGAGCAGCGGTGATAGGCTGCTCAGGCCAGCCCTCTTCTTCGGGGAACGCTTCGGCCCTCCCATTGGTGATCGCGATGAACCTCTGCCCCTCACTTGCTTTGGGAGGGAGTGGCTTTCCCTTTTATAGAGCGTGCGTGCCTGTGCGTGCACGGCTCAGTTATTGCCGACACTATGGGCCGGCGGCTGCACCCATATAAATTTGTGTGGGTGTGCCTCCCAATACTGCCGCCCCTAATTAACCTTTTGCCTCTATGACGCCACCCACTGACTGGGGCTGTAAAACGCGTCAGGTAGAAATAGCATTGGATACATAGAAGATAAGGATAAGCTGCCTCCATTTCCGCAGCATCCATGTAAATATCACTATTTCCACAGAACTTGTTACCCACATTAGATCGGAGTAATATAGCTATGAGAAGATGCACAACCGTAGTTTCAGCAGTGAGGGGGAGATATTATAGAGCGAGACTTGTGGATACATCTGTACCCTTGTCTCCTGACCCCACACGCTGAAAGCCTGAATAAAAACTGTTAGTTCATTGGGTGAAGAGTGGCCCCAATTTTAAAGTTTTTTCATTAAATGGATTTTTAAGTGTTCTCTTTTGCCGCAGGAGGTTGTTATGGTGGCTTCCTACACGCTTGGAGATGTCTGTCGCGCTTTGTGTGAGGAGAGCGCGTTTATAAACAACAAGACATGGTTCATTACTCGCTGGTATTTTAACACTCTTAGGTTGTCTACATATAAATGCCCAACACTTATTATTCGGCTTATTGTGCCCCATTGCACTAATAGTCCCCCTTTTGAAGCCCCTCACTATAATGCAAAACTTTACCCTCATAATGTTATAAGGAATTGCTTTGTTTTTAACTCTGCTTTCACCTCCCACTGTCATATTGTCCCTACACCTTAGATCTACATTTCCTCTGTTGTACCTCCCAGTGTTGCTAAGTAGTATTTATTAGCTGCTTTACAATTTTTAGTGGCTTAGTCTATTTTGGGTCTACATAATTCGGTTCTCTCTACCTACCTGGATAATGCGCCCTATTTGGCTGGCTGTTTGGAGAAATCTTTGTTATCCTCCAATTTATGATGGTCCTGGCATTGTAAAAAGAAGAATGGGCTCCTTGGACATGATGAGGAATCACCTCAAAACGTAAAGGAATGTACAAGAGTTCTGGGGCAATTTACTTACCCGGTCCCATTTCGCGATCAGCGGCGCGTTCTCTGCGGTGGATTCGGGTCCCGGCCGGGATTCACTAAGGTAAGTTCCTCCTACCGCCTCCACCAGGTGACTGCGGCTCTGTGACTCCGCCGAGACGCCCTGACACGACAATGACCCCTGAAACTTCACACGGCCATACCTTCTGGTTGAAGGTAGGTGACAAGTTTTCCGCAACACATTTTTTTTTTAAATTGCTGCGTTTTTTCAGAATCGTCTGGGTTTTTCGTTTGGCCCACGCCCCCCGATTTCTGTCACTGCAGCTTGCCCGATGCGCCACAATCCCCGATCTGCGTCGCCAAAATCCCGGGGCCAACAGGGAAAATGCGTTGCAATTGGAATATTCGAGTACACGCGGGAAAAAACGCAATCGGGCCCTTAGTAAATGAACCCCCGTTGTGTTTCAGCTCACCACTTGGCCAATTGGTAGACTGACTAGTTGCTGGATTGGCCTGTTGGCATCCGGCTATATGTCCGGGCTGCTCGGTGGCACCCGAACCCATATGGTAAGCGTCCTCTCATCTCTACTTGTGATCTTTTCTCTGGTGGAAGATTTTTTATTTTATTTTTTATTTTTTACTTTATTTCTATAAAAAGTATTTTACAGTTTTGTAATTTGTGAGATCCGTAAGATGTTTTTAAATTTTTTACTTTTTAATTTATTATGGTTACCCATAGTAGAACACAAGTCCAGTTTAGTACAAGTCAATCCATACTATTGAGGGTAACCTATTAGTCCAAAACGGGACAACGAAGAAAAAAAAATAGTTCCTCCCAACATATTATGGTCCTCTTTTATTTATTGCTCTCCTTTGTGGCAACATCTCTCAATTTGATCAATCCAATACATTCTTGGCAGCATCAGGGATTGCGGAATACTTTTCATCTCCCCCCTTGGAATCTACATTCGGGCTGTGTCGCCAGTGCTAAAAACTAAATAAATCCTCTATGTTCCTTATTAGAGATGAGCAACACTAAAATGGCTCGGGTACTCGTTTTCGAGACGAACTTTTCCCGATGCTCGAGTGCTCGTCTCGAATAAAACCATTGAAGTCCCAATGGGAGATCGATCATTTTTCAAGGGGACCAGGCTCTGCACAAGGAAGCGTTGCCAAACACCGGGAACCTCAGAAAAAGGAGGGAACACCACGGAAATGGAACAGAAAACAGCAGGGCACATGCATGGATGCCTCTGAGGCTGCTTAATCGCAACTTATCCAAACTTGGCCACCAGCATGGCCCATACAGAGTGTACGAATGAAGCTATATAGCAGTAAACATCCAATAATTGACCCTGAACACTATAGGGGACGGCATGCAGAGGCGCGGCAGCAGCGGCAGGCTATAGAGTGGCATGGCGACATACCCTAAATGGACTCAGCTTCACAACCAATTGGTGGCGAGAGGAACCAAATGGGTGAGCAAAGAGCGCTCAAATATACTCGGGTACATGAATAAAAGTTTGCCAGTATATTATTGTGGATTAACACATCATGGTGCGACAAATTAACATGGAAGCCATAAAACAACCCCAAATTCTGCCTGACAACAGCTCGTTTTGAATAAGGGGGAACCATGTAGGAGGCATTGAACTAGTAGTAGATTAAAGGTGGCTGCAGTTTAAAACTATGTTAGTGGGAATCTTGGCAATGGAGCTGGCGCTCCGCTGCCAGGCAGCTTCGCCAATCCAAGCCCCCTGTCTATAGGCTACTCCCCAAACAGCACTTCGTAAGAAACTTTTTGTATAAGAATCAAGTGTAGTCAGCGTTCTTTATAAGTTTTAGGATATTTGGCGGTGAGGGAATGTAAACAGCTGCGCAAGAATCCGCTGAAATATATCGTAAATGATAAAAGTTTGCCAGTATTTTTTTGTGGTTACACAGCGGGGTGGCGACAAAGTTCACAAGTTTGTTGTGGAGCCATGAAAACAACCAAATCTTCTGCTGACCAGCTTCGTTTGATAAGGGGACCATGTATGCCTTACAGTTTGCACTGCCAGTGCTGCACTGGCTGCCGTCTCCTTTCGAATACAGTTTATAAAATAAATAACCCTTCATCCAGAAGCTCTGTATAATGCTGCACACCCCCCTACCTATCCTCTCTTATCTCAACGTCTATCGCCCAACCCGTGCTCTTAGAATCCGCCAGTGATCTTAGATTAACCTCTACCCTAGGGCGGACCTCCCACTCGCGTCTCCAAGACTTTCTCTAGAGCTGCACCAATTCTATGGAAATGCCCTGCCCCGGACTCATCAACTAATACCTAACCTCCAAGTTTAAACGTGGTCTTAAACCCATTGCTTGAGGCAAGGCCTATACACTCATACTTCAATGAAGTTTTAACGTCTCTACTAACCCGCCCTGTGTCCGTCCTCCCATCTTTATCCACAATCCAACAAGGCACCAGACTTCTCGCAGTCCCATTTACCCTGGACCTGGTATATAAGATTGCCGCTGATGGTTCAAGCACAGCAATTCCATTTATTATATTTTTCTATTCCCTAATAAGATGGCTTGACCATTAATATTCTTTTACCTCAGTGTTACCCCCCATCATCTTCATAAAACCGTAAGCTCTGGCGAGCAGGGACCTCACTCTCCGTTTGTTCCATCAAATGTTGTGCTCTGTGTACTTACAGTTTGTAGTGTTTCCTATGATTTGTACCGCCGCTAACAGAATAGATGATGACTATATAATAAAGATTATATTATTATGGATGCATGAACTAGTAGTAGATTAAAGGTGCTGCAGTGTAAAAACTAATGTTAGTTGGATCTTGGGTGGAGCTGGCCGCGTCTGCATCCAGGCGAGCTTTCGCCCTCCAAGCCCCCTTTCTCTAGCTACTCCCCAAACAGCACTTCTTAAGAACCTTTTGTATAGATCAAGTGTATAGCGTTCTTAATAAGTGTGGGATTGGCGTGTGAGGTAATGTAACGCTTGCGCAAGAAGGCTGAATCATATCGGTTAATCCATAACAGTTTGCCAGTAATTTTGTGGATAAACACAGGGTGGCTACAAAGTTTAACAACGTTGATGTGGAACCATTGAAACAACCCAATTTTCTTTCCCTCGTGCCTGACACAACACCTCTTTGATAAGGGGAGGTGTATGGGGCAGCTATATGGACGGACTTTTGGAGGTAGCAATGGAGACAACGTGTGGAGGCTTCTATGGAGACATTTAGATTTTGATAGTGCCTGTATGTGGCGTCCCCAAAAAGTTTTTCAAACCAAGGAGCGGTAAGGTGGGTCCCTCCAGAAAAATGGAATAGATTGGTGCATGTATTGGCAGTCCCAAAAGTTGTTAACCAGACAGGAGCCAGGTAGGTGCCCTCCAGAAAAATGGAATAGATTGAGTGCCTGTATTTGGCAGTCCCAAAAGTTTTTCAAAACCAAGGAGCAGGTGTTTCCCTCCAGAAAAATGGAATAGATTGAGTGCCCTGTATGTGGCAGTCCCAAAAATTTTTCCACACCGAGGAGCAAGTAGTGGGCCCTCCAGTAACATGGAATAGATTTGAGTTGCCTTTATGTGCAGTCCCAAAAAGTTTTCAAACCAGAAGGAAAGCAGGTAGGTTGTCCCTCCAAAAAATGGAATAGATTGAGTGCCTGTATGTGTCGTCCCCCAAAAATTTTTCAAACCAGAGGACATAGGTGCCCTCCAGTAAAAATGGAAAATAGATTGGTTGCCTTTAATGTGGCAGTCCAAAAAATTTTTAAAACGAGGACCGTGTAGGTGGTCCTCCAGAAAAAGGGAATAGATTGAGTGCCTGTTTGTGGCCTCACAAAAAATTGTTTTTCAACGAGTACCGGGTAGGGTGCCCTCCAGAAAATTAAATGCATAAAGTACTATAGCAAGAGCCATTGGGCCCTGTCAAAAATATCCAGTTTTCCTCTTGGCGTTACTGTACAAAGGGGAGGAGAAGGAGGAAAATGAGGAGGGAGGAGTGGATCAATTATTCAGGTGAGCTTCCTTCCCCTGGGTGGAGATTGGAAATTCTTGAGAAATCCGCCTTTATTCATTTTAATAAGCGTCATCCTGTCAGCGCTGTCATCGACAGGCGTGTAAAAAACCCGCTTATTCTGGTGAATGATGCCACAGCCTGCACTTGGAAAACCCCTCTCGGACAAGACCTACGTCAGGGCATGCAAGTAAACCTCCAATGGCGTATCCGCTCCAGTTCGTGCCACTGTCCAGCGTTGAAACCCATTAGTTTGTTAGGGAGCTGGTGTGTCATTTCGGCGATGGTTGGTCCAGCTACGTACCCCCACCATCTTTCTGTAAATCAGCCCTACTCCGCGAGACTGGGGACGGTGACAGTGGTCCTTGCTGGGGTGACTAAACTGGCAAAAGCCTTGTAAAGCGTAACCCTTGCCAGTGCTGGACAAGCGCCTGCTCGCCTACTCTCCCCTCGCTACTTGTCCCGCAGAACTACGCCTCTGGCCGCTAGCGCTGTCAGAAGGGAATACTGTTTCATCAACAGCTTGTGCACCAGGGCCCTGCTGGTATTCAATGCATTCCTCACACTCCTTCCTCTGCAGGATGAGAGGGAAAGATTTTGCTTGTACCAGTGGGTCCAGGAGATGAACCCCAGTAATCGGTGCTGGAATAATTCTTTGAACCGCGAGGGTCACGGATAGGCAGCCTAGCATTATCTGCCATATGGCGCCATAGTAACCAACGCTAAGAATTCACTCCCCTCACTGGCCTGACTGTCCAGTTCCTCCTCCTCCAACTCCTCCAAACCCTCCTCTTCTCTGCCCATACACGCTGAACAGTGAAGGACTCAACAATGGTCCCCCCTCTTGTGTCCGCCAACATTCTCCCCTCTTCTCCCTCATCCTTCTCCACCTCCACCTCCTCCGAATGCGCTTGAGAACAACCTGAGGGTGCTTTTGGCTATCAACAAGGGAATCTTCTTCCCCCGTCCTCTTGTGCGAGCGCAGAAGCTTCCGACTTCAATGCTTGAATCAGAGTAGTTTTTTCACAGGCAAGCAGCGGGATGGTGAGGCTTATGATTGCGGCATCGCCACTGACCATCTGTGTTGACTCCTTCAAAGTTACTACTCAGCACCTGACAGATATAAGACATCCACGCCACTCCTCATTGTAGACTTGAGGAAGCTGCCTGACCTGACTACCACTTCTGGTGGAAGTTGACATCTGCCGTCTACAACGCTCTGCGCTGCTGGTAACCTCTGGTAACATGGTAAGTGTTGAATTCCCCACCTCGTGGCACTCGCACACGTCGGTGAGCGGGCAAAGTTGGAGGCTGCGCTGCGCTGCCCTGAATAGTGGGCAGCATCTGTCGGACGTTCCTGAAATCCGCACAGATGCGGCGCACCTTCGTTGCAAAAATCTGACAGATGGGGTATGTCTTGAGGAAACGCTTGAACTATCAGATTTAACACATGGGCCGTCATGGCACATGTGTCATCTGCCGATTGCAGAACCACCACCAGGTTTAACGGAACGGCCCGTTGTTCACACACAACCAGGCTGCTTCAGGTTCAGCGGGGTGCCCGCCACAGATCGTCTGCGGCGTATTGCCCTTATGCTCTTGGCGGTGTGCCGTTTTGGTCCCGCCTAGCTCAGCATTTTGAGGCACCCGCCTGCTGGTCGTTAGCGGCACTGCTGTGTGCATAGAGCTACCCCTGATGGGCGCCTGCCCACGGATGGTAGTTGTTCGGAGAGGAGTGGAGGAGGGGTGTTAGTATGATGAGGCATAGTACGGCCTGAAACCACCTGGACCGATGTATGTCCCCTCAATCCTCGGCGTCGGCAGTATATGAACCAGCCCCATGGGTCAGACCTCGGTCCCAGCCTCCACCAAGTTAAAACCCCATGTGCCGTTCAAGCGATATATAGTGGGCCCTGCCCGGCCAGCACCTCTTCCACGTGTCCCTTGTCATGTGGACCTTTGTTCTAAACGGTCGTGTGGGTCAGGCACGGTGATTTTTTGTCTGACACATTCTGTGCCAGGGCTGGGACGGGCACATCGGGAAAAGTAGTGGCGGCTGGGGACCGAATATCGCGGGGGCGGCCGCCGCCATGAGGGTTACGAAAGCCTCGGTCCCTACTAGCCTATAGGGCAGCATCTCCAGGCTTAAGCATCCTGGAGATTGGCACATTCAGGGCTTGGGGCGTGCGGTGTGTTGCACTATATTTGCTTTTCCGCTCCAGCGTCTTGGGGTAGGAGATCTGAACGCTGGTGGATGCTGTTGGGAGGATCGTGGAGTCCACGATGGGGTTTTGTGGCAGGGGTCCTGGCCAGGTGGACGTGACATCAGCTGACACGGGAAGGAGCAGTGGTGTTCACAAGGCCGGGGTGAACGGGCTTGTTGCCACTGAGTGGGTGTTTAACATTATAGAGTACCTGAATCACGTTCCTCGGCATACTGTAGGTATGTGTAAGCTAGTAGTGGTGGAACCCCTGCTTGAGCCTTGGTTTGCAAATGTTGCACACCACAGTCTGTCGGTCATCCGGGGTTTCCTTAAAGAACTCCAGACTTCTTGAAGATCTAGCCCCGTCGCCGGCAAGACCCTCACCACGGGGGCTTCACGAGTTTTGACACATTGTCGCTGATGCACCAGCTCTGGCCTGCCTCTCCGTCTTGCCCCCACCACTGCCTGTTCCCAACCTGTTCTGGTCGCGGGATCTCCTCCCGTCTCAAAGCACTGTGTTCACCCGGCCCTCTCAACCCAGCTTGGGTCTGTCACCTATCATCCTCCGATCCCTCATTCTGCTTCCCCCCTCGGACGTCCTGCCCTGACAACAACTTTTCCCCACTGTCTGACAACCGGTCTCCTCATCGTCGGACACCTCTTTACACACTTCCACTACGTCCAGAAGGTCTCATCACCCACAGACTGTGACTTGGTGTAAAAACCTGGGCACGGAAAATTTCTCAGCAGCCAACCGGACAAGTGGTTTTGAATGACTGTGGGAAGTGCAACCAAGAAAACAGTTCCTCAGAGTAATGCCGGTTTCAAACTGCCAAATTTCCTGGGGAGGGGGCAGACTGGGGGGATGAGGCAGGTCCGGAGCTGGAGGCGTGGCGAGTTCGGTTCCATGGTGGACTGCGTGTAAGACTGACTGGTGGACAATTGCTCGAAGCATTTCACAATCCACGACATCACTGTTCGCACTGTTCTGGCCTCAACAGTGCCTCTACCACTATTCCCAGTAACTTCAGACATGGAACCTAGGAGTTGGTAGCTCTTGGCGGCGTTCCCCTGCTCCCTTCCTCAGCAGGTGGTTTCTCACCCCGGCCAGACCACGGCCCTCTGACCCCCGCAGTAGTTGGACGCCCACGTCCCCCGCCCTCGTCCTCTACCCCTAGCCTCGGGTTAAACATTTTTAAATGAAGTTTAGCTTTAATTTTTTTTTAACTTTTTTGGTGTTTTTTTTTTTTTTTGTTTTTGAGTTTTTAAAACAAACAATCTATCCTATTGCTATGGCGATTTTCTCTCCAGTATGAAAAGCACACTACTATCCAGATAGATTACACTGAGTGTTTAAACACAATAAACGTAAATAAAAAATGACAAATTGCAGACTGTGGCCTATTGAAATCCAACCCCAATACCTTTTCCCACTTCGTCCTTTGCAGGATATGTGCGTCACTAAGCGCACAACACAGCGGTCGCAATCTCACTACAAAGTGCTCACAAATTTGGCTCGTAATGCACTGCAGCAGTACAGCCACCCGCAGATCAAACCATAAATCAATATATACGGCTACTGTAGGCGTAATTAGCCGTTTTGGATCTCCTATGGCTATTTTCTAGCCAGTCTGAAAGCAACACTACTATGCCAGATGAGATGACACTGAGTTATTAAACAAAATAAACGTAAAATAAAAAAGACAAATGGGCAGACTGTGCCTAAGTGAAATCCAACCCCTACTAAATTTCCCACTTTGTTGGTTTGAGGTTGATAGTTGTCACTAAGAGCTAAACACACGGTAGCAAGTCCCCCTTCTAATTCCTCACAAAATGGTACTAGATTGCAATAAAAAAAAAAGAAAGTAGAACGTTATTGTAGCCCTAAGGGCCTGTTGGGTTCTTGGAGAATCACTCCTGCCTAACAGTAAAGCTAATAGACCACCCTACCGCTTTCCCTGACCACCCAGCTCTCTCCCTAGCGGCATCCAGAACAGAATGATCCGAGCAGCGCGGCCAGCGGCTTAGTTCCTAATCCCAGGGTCACCTGATCTGGCCAGCCAACCACGCACAAGACGTGTAAGTGTACCACGTCATCGTTGAGTGCAGAGTCTCCTGGCTTGTGTTGGCTCTGTTTCTTGGCCGCCCAAAAAGCAAAACGGCGGGAGCTTCCATTTTTCTCGAGCGGGGCGAAGATTTCGTCCGAGCAAACTAGCAGTTTCGAGTACGCTAATGCTCGAACGTAGCATCATCTCGACGAGCATGTCGCTCATCTCTATTCCTTATCTATTAAAATAGTTTTTTTTCCAGAATATTAATGAGAAACGCTCGGAGGACCGGTAGCTTACCAAGGTCCTTCCCACGGACTGGCTATCTGTCGTTTTCAAAACTCACTAATGATGGACAACTCCACAATAGATGAAGGAGTCTGCTGGTTCTCCAGCATCTTCTCCAGCTAGTTTTCATAGGTATTGGCTATCCTATTAGGGACAGATACCACCTTGAGAGATCTTATAGAAGCCATTTACTATGGTTTAAGGCTTTTTTAATCTCCTTTGTACCTCATTTCGTGAGGAGAGCCAAACTTTTAATGGAAAGGTCGTCCCCTATGTCCCCTTTCCCCGTTTTTCTCATATTTTCTCCCTCAAAAATGTATGAATTTCGGCGTGTGAGTAATTGTCATAAATAGCTTTACTGTACATGTCTGATCTTAAGAATGATTCTATTTCTTATAATTAAGGAACTCCGCCCTATGGATTTATACTTAGTTACCAGCTCTTCAAAGGGCATTAATGTTCCTCTTCCAAAATCATGTAATCGTCCGATTGTTTTTTTATATTTAACTGGTTCCATTTTGTCCTTACAATCTGTTGATTCACAGACTTAAGGCTTCTAAACCCACCCTCTTGTGCCCTTCCCAGGACAAACATTTTCCGGTGTACGTATAATGAGTTCCAATGCCGTTACAACATCCCCTCTGGCCAGGGATTTTGGCGTTGCCGTCGGACATCCCGACGATTCCGTATCCAAAACCGCGGAGATTACAAAAAAGGAATTGTGTCTCAGGATCATCACTCACTGCACCAGGAAGAACAAGATGAAACTCCGGTAGAACCCCGGCGCAGAATTGACAACCTTCTCGATATCGCGCACACCTTTGTTATCGCGACTGGACCAGGTAATAAATTTGCCCCACGGGGCTCCATTTTACCCAATGGGTCTGAATCGCCATCATCTTCCGTCGGGTTTTTGCCGTCGATTTCCGATTTGACGGCATTCTGCCAGGATTTTGGTGCACCTGATCGGATTTCGGCGTAAACAAATTGCGCCGGATTTCACGCGACTAAATCAGGGGCGTGGCCGTTGGACAACCGACGGATTTGGAAAAAGCGACATTTAAAAAGCGCTTTGGTGTGCAAGATCAGCACTTTCTGCACCAGAAAGAACAGGTGAAATTCCGGTGGCCTCGCATCAGCATCGCACCTGTTGGATATCGGGCTTCACGATGTTTAATGATGCCTTCATACCCAATCTTGCGTCGACAACGTGCCGCTGGATCGCGACTGGTCCGTGTAGTAATGAGCCCCATATGTGTGTGTGTACCTTTTTGTTTATTCTGCTTAGGTTGTTTTCTTAATAATACCTTTAATTGTGCTCGCCAACGGTATACCAATATTAAAACCCGCTCTGACCATAATATGCAAATTTCCCCGCTAAGGGCCTTGAACGTGCTTTTTACTTTCGTTAATTTTGTAAGATGATACCTGTGAGAAGTTTTTCAGCAGCAACTTAAAGGTGGCAATGTACTGCCGGATTTCCACACGAGATAAGAACGTCATCTGCTTCAAGGGCGCTTATAATTCGATCCCTTTCTAAGTCCCTTTATCTCTTTATTTGGCTGAATTGTCTGGGCGAAAGTTCATAAAAATATTAAACAAAAGGGGGAGAGCGGGCAACCTGATGGACACCAGTAGTAATCATAACCTTGTTCAGAGGAGACCCCACGCTACATATGAACGTCCGAGGTCCGTCCGTAAGCTTAACACCATCATTAATGAAACCAAAACGCTGGTCCCTGGTCCGCTGGTCTTGGCCACCTGAATCAAGGACGATTGTTCTGCGGTTGTCACTCTGGTGTGGCTTCTTGGCATAAACTTATAATAATTTTTAAACGAAATTATGACGGATAACTTTAGCCAACCTCCAGATTAATTGGCAGAGAAAATTTTAATATCTCCATTTAGAAGAGAATTGGTCTATAGTTTTCCACCCACAAAGCTTCTTTCCCGGCTTTCGGAATAGATATTGGGGCAGATTTCCTTTACCGGTCCATCGTGATCCAGTGGCACTTCTCTGCGCTGGATTCGGTCATGCCGGATTCAATTACTGGTAGTTCCTCCGCCGTTCCACCCGGTTGGCGCGTGCCTGCGCTGGAAAGCATCTGGAATGCACTGAAATTAACCGAGGCCGGCTGAGTGAGTTAAGCGCAAGCTCCGTGAAAAAACAGATTTTTTGTTTTAAATAAAGGCGGCGGTTTTTCCGAATCCGTCGGATTTTTCGTTCTGCCACGCCCCCCCGATTTCCGTCGCGTGCATGCCAGCGCCTATGCTCACAATCCGTTCCGCGTGCCCAAATCCCCGGGGAAAATTCAGGTAAAATTGCGCAATCGGAAATATTCGGGTAACACGTCGGAAAACGCGAATCGGTCCCTTAGTAATGACCCCCATATCTTTGCCATTCACATTTCCACTGGTTTATATCTTTTTTGTTCAATATCATTAAACATGTCACCTAATATGGAGATATGGGGCCATTTTACTTACCCACCCATCGGCATCCGCCGATCCTTTATGTCCAGCGGGATTCGGAGCTGCGTGATTCACTTACAGCGTGTGCGCCCTTTCTTGAATGTGGTTCGCTTCTCCGCTCAGTCCGCCGGAGTTCAGCATCTTCTTCCGTGATTAGGTTGAGTGGCAAGTTTTGTGACAACAATTAGAATTGTTTTAAATTCTCGGTTAGTCAAATCAATCGGGTTGTCCGACAGCCACTGCCCCCGATTTCTGCCGAATGAAAGCAGCGCCGATCGCCACCCTCCTATCGCGTGCGACAAAAACCCTGTGCGAGTTCAAATCTGAAATTTTCGGAAACTCGACGGAAATGCGTCCGACGACCCATTAGTAAATGTGCCTCAATATATCGCTAAACTTGATGTATATTCGTTTATTATCCATCGGACCTTGCCTTTTTTTCGCTTGTTTTTAGTTTATTTATGTTTGTCTGGACTCATTTAAAAGTGAATTCCGCTCCCTTTTTCTTCGGCTTGTTTACTTTACTATTGGTAAATACAAAGGTCCTAGGAAAGGTATCTACGATTTTTCTCTTGTTGTCGGACTCTTTCCCTAACCCGATGATATAGCACTTTATTTCTATTACTGTTCAGATCCGAATTTTCCTCCATTTTCTTGACTACGTAATGACTCCTAGATTCTTTAAGGGACAAAACTGATTTTTGCCTCAAATTTCTAATTTATATCGGCAGTTTCCTTTGTTTGGGTTGAGTTTTTATGACCTTATTTCTAGTAGATAATACGTTGAGTCAAGTCTCGTTCGTCGTTTTCTTCTCCCCTTAAATGTGAATTTCACATCTTAAGGTGCCCCCCTAAAAAAGCCTTATGGCACACCCATAGAAGAGTCCCGGAAGAGTCACAGCCAGCTCTGTTTCTTTTCAAACAAGTTTTAAATTGTCCCTAATCGTTTTTCCTAATTTCTAAAGAACCATGTAGTTTCTCTTCATGTCTCCCCCGCACTATCGCCCTTCAACTGATTTTAGGTTTTTACGGGTGCGTGATCGGCGAATGTTCATTGGAAAGATATCGACCTTAGCTGTCTTATTAATTTAAGGATCACTCACCAGAAAATAGTCGACCTAGAGTCTCCTCTTTTTTCCACACGTCATGTAGGTCCTAACTTCCTTTTATGATTTCTCCAAGGAAGGGTTTTCTTTTTGCGTCGAACCTAGTACAAGTAGTATCTTACCGCACGTTGATAAGTGCTTAAAATCGCCCCCCACAATGATATTACCTCTATAAGCCGTTTTACTAAGAATGTTTTAATAACCTTTTTTCGTTTTCCTTGATTTGGAACCTAAATATTTTACAATGGCCCTATAATTGGTTATAATCTGGCAATGGTTATGGAGCCCCATTATAACCTTGTTTTTCACCCCTCCCCTCTGCGATTGGAAGCGGACTTTTTTGTTGCAATAATCACAACCAGCCTTTTTAAAAACTTTTTCTGAGGCCAAATATATATAATAGTCAATCATAATAATTCTTAATTTATATAGCCCTACAGATTACCGCACGCTGCACACAGCTTGCCTGTTCCCCATGGGCCACAATCTAAACAAGACAATACAATTATCTTCGAAATTTTGTTCCTGGGTCTTTTTCTAGAAGTGTGTTTCTTGCAGAAAATAATGTCAGTGGTGTGCAGCTTTTAAAGCGTTTCGCATTCCGCGAATCTCTTAGCCACCGGCCTATACCTGGTGAAGGTAAGTGCAAGTTTCGCAACACATTTTTTTTTAAATGCGGCGGTTTTTCAGAATCCGTCGGGTTTTCGTTTGCCCACGCCCCCCGATTTCTGTCACCTGCATGCTGGCGCCGATGCGCCACAATCCGATTGCGTGCGCCAAAATCCCGGGGCAATACAGGGAAAATCGGTGCAAATCGGAAATATTCGAGTAACACGTCGGGAAAACGCGAATCGGGCCCTTAGTAAATGACCCCCATTGTGTTATCAGTCACCATTGGCCAATTGTAGACATGACTAGTTGCTGGATTGGCTGTTTGGCATCCGGCTATATGTCCGGGCTGCTCGGTGTGCACCCGAACCCATATGGGAAGCTTCCTCTCATCTCTAATTGTGATCTTTTCTTGCTGGAGATTTTTTATTTTATTTTAATTTTTTTACATTTATTTCTATAAAAAAGTATTTTACAGTTTGTATTTGTGAGATCCGTAAGATTTTTTAAAATTTTTTAATTTTTAATTTATTATGGTTACAAATGTAGAACAAAAAGTCCACAGTTTAGTACAAGTCAATCCATACTATTAGGTTACATATAGTCAAACAGGGAAACGAAGAAAAAAAAATAGTTCCTCCCAACATATTAATGGCCTCTTTTTATTTATTGCGTCTCCTTTGTGCATAAATCTCTCAATTTGATCAATCCCAAAATAACATTTGCAATCAGAGGTGTGGAATCACTTTTCCATTCCCCTTGGATCTACATTCGGGCTGTTGACCACAGCCTAAAATAAAATTCCTCTATGTTCCTTATCTATTAAAATATTTTTTTTTCCAGAATATTAATGAGAAACAGCTCGGAGGAAACCGGTAGCTTACCAAGTCCTTCCCACAGACTGGCTATCTGTCGTCAAAACTCACTAATGAGTGGACAACTCCACAATAGATGGAAGGAGTCTGCTGGTTCTCCACATCTTCTCCAGCATAAGTTTTCATAGGTATTGGCTAGCCTATTAGGGGACAGATACCACCTTGAGATGATCTTATAGAAGCATTTACTATGGTTAAGGCAGTTTAATCTCCTTTGTAGCTCATTTCGTGAGGAGAGCCAAACTTTTAATGGAAAGGTCTTCCCTCGGGTCTTCCCTCGGCGCAGCAGCGACACCTGGTGGATATCGGGCGCACGATGTTAATGAATGCCGGCAGACCCGAATCTGCGTCAGACAACGTGCCGTGGGATCGCGACTGGGCCGGGTAAGTAAATGAGCCCCATTATGTTGTTTACCTTTTTGTTTAATTCTGCTAGGTTTTTCTTAATAATACCTTCAATTGTGCTCGCCAACTGTATACCAAGGTATTGAAAACCCTCTGCGGACCATAAATATGCAAATTTCCCTCTAATTTCCTTTTCTAAAGCCGGGGACCCATTTATTAGCAATAACTTGCTTTTACTTTCGTTAATTTTGTAATATGATACCTGTGAGAATTTTTCAGCAAGCAACTTAAAGGTGGCAAGTGTACTAGCAGGATTTCCACACGAGATGATAACGTCATCTGCTTCAAGGGCGATTATATATTATGAATCCCTTCTACTAATTCCCTTTATCTCTTTATTTGATCTGATTGTCTGGGCGAAAGGTTCTATAAAAATATTAAACAAAAGATGGAGAGCGGGCAGACCTGATGGACACCATTAGTAATCAGAACTAGAGATGAGCGAGCACTAAAATGCTCGGGTACTCGTTAACCCCTACTAAATTTGCCCACTTTGGTGTTTGAGGTGGATATGTGTGCCACTAAGAGCTAAACACAACGGTAGCAAGTCCCCCTGCTAATTCCTCACAAAATGGTACTAGATGCAAATAAAAAAAAAAAAAGTAGAACGTTATTGTAGCCCTAAGGAGGGCTGTTGGGTTCTTGGAGAATCACTCCTGCCTAACACTATTCTAACAGAACAGCCTAACGCTTTCCCTGACCAGCAGCAGCTCTCTCCCTAGCGGCATCCAGACAAAGAATGTCAGAGAGCGCGGCCAGCGGCTAGTCTATCCCAGGGTCACCTGATCTGGCCAGCCAACCACTGCTATCGACGTGTAAGGGTACCACGTCATGCTGGGTGGAGTGCAGAGTCTCCTGGCTTGTGATTGGCTCTGTTTCTGGCCGCCAAAAAGCAAAACGGCGGGAGCTGCCATTTTCTCGAGCGGGCGAAGTATTCGTCCGAGCAACGAGCAGTTTCGAGTACCCTAATGCTCGACCGAGCATCAAGCTCGGACGAGCATGTTCGCTCATCTCTAATCATAACCTTTTCAGAGGAGAACCCCAAGCTACATATGAAAGCCGAGGGTCGTCCGTAGAGGCTTAACACCATATTAATGAAACCTAAAGTGAAGCCAAACTTCATCATTACGGCTTTCAGGAAGCCCCAGTGCACCCTGTCGAAAGCTTTTTCTGCATCAGTCGACAGGAATGCACTTGGGGTCCGCTGGTCTTGGCCACCTGAATCAGGACGATTGTTCTGCGGTTGGCATCTCTGGTTTGGCTTCTTGGCATAAACTTATAATAATAATTTTAAACGAAATTATGAACGGGATAACTTTAGCCAACCTCGCAGATATAATTGCAGAGAAAATTTTAATATCTCCATTTAGAAGAGAAATTGGTCTATAGTTTTCCACCCGCAAAGCTTCTTTCCCGGCTTTCGAAATGGATATGGGGCAGATATGGGGATGGGGCAGATTTACTTACCCGGTCCATTCGCGATCCAGCGGCGCGTTCTCTGCGCTGGATTCGGGTCCGGCCGGGATTCATTAAGGTAGTTCCTCCGCCGTCCACCAGGTGGCGCTGCTGCGCTGAAAAGCATCGGAACGCACTGAGTTCACCGAGCCGAGCTGAGTGAAGGTAAGTGCAAGCTCCGCGACAGATTTTTTGTTTTAAATGCGGCGTTTTTTCCGAATCCGTCGGGTGTTCGTTCGGCCATGCCCCCGATTTCCATTGCGTGCATGCCAGCGCCGATGCGCCACAATCCGTTCGCGTGCGCCAAAATCCCGGGGAAATTCAGGGAAAATCTGCGCAAATCGGAAATATTCGGGTAACACGTCGGGAAAACGCGAATCGGGCCCTTAGTAAATGACCCCCATTATCTTTGCCATTCACATTTCCACTGGTATATATCTTTTTTGTTCAATATCATTAAACATGTCACCTAAATATGCAGATAATGGGGCACATTTACTTACCCATCCCATCGCATCCGCCGATCCGTTATGTCCAGCGAGGATTCGGAGCTGCCGTGATTCACTTACAGCGTGTGCGCCCTATTTCTTGAATGTGTCGCTTCTCCGATCAGGTCCGCCGGAGTTCATCATCTTCTTCCTGGTGTATGTGAGTGCAAGTTTTGTGACACAATTTGAATTTTTAAATTCTGCGGTTAGTCAGAATCAGTCGGGTTGTCCGACAGCCACTGCCCCCCGATTTCTGCCGAATGAAAGCAGCGCCGATGCGCCACCCTCCGATCGCGTGCGACAAAAACCCCTGTGCGATTCAAATCTGAAATTTTCGGGAAACTCGACGGAAATGCGTCCGACAGACCCATAGTAAATGTGCCTCAATATATCGCTAAACTGAATGTAATATTCGTTTATTAGTCCATCTGGACCCGGTGCCTTCGCTTGTTTTAGTTTATTTATTGTTGTCTGGACCTCATTTAAAGTGAATTCCGCTTCCTTTTCTTCTGCTTGTTGTACTTTAATATTGGGTAATGACAAAGGGTCTAGGGAAGGTATCTACGATTTTCTGCTGATTGCGGACTCTTTCCTAAGCCTATGAGATAGCAATTTATTCCTATTACTGTTCAGTCCGAATTTCTGCCATTTCTGACTACGCAATGACTCTCTATATTCTTTAAGGCACAAAAGCTGTATTTTTTGCCTCAAATTTCTAATTATACCGTGAATATCTTAGCTGGTGAATTAAGCCCTCGGACATTAACACTTATTAAAGGGAACCTACCACCACGATTCTACCTATAAAGGTAGATCGGGTGGTAGGTGGATGAATGGGACGTGAGGATAGCCTTTTTTTGGGCTAATCCTCACATTCCGGCTATCCTTTAGTAAACTTTAATAAGTCTATATGTAAATATTTTTAAGCAGCCAAAGGAGCGTGGAGTAGCCGGACATGAGGCTATACTTTGTGGCTACTCCCCGCCCCATTAGCCTCTTTTCTCCACCTTCCATGTAATCTTCGGCGAGCAGCTCCTCGTAGCTGCGCACCCTAGTCCGAGTACCTGGCGTTCTGCGCAAGCGCAGTAGTGCTGGCCTAGGAGCTATGGCCGCACAACCATAGGCATGCGTTCTGCGCATGCGCAGAACACCGGGTACACGGACGAGGGTGCGCAGTTACGAGGAGCTGCGTGCCGAAAAGGTGGTTAACCAGGCGGGTAAAAATCAGGACAAAAAACTTTACGGATTTACATCGAGCTCCTGTTGCTGCTTGGGGGGTTGTGGGGCTGTGATGATTAAGGGAGAATAGCAGTGCATCGAGACACAAGAGTACCGAAAGTCAATGCCCGGTCAATACTATAGAATCCCAGTAGGTCAGAATGATACGGGCACTGACCCTTTCTCCGGTAATTATATAGCTTTGGGAGGTCAATGCGCTGGCTATAGTCCCGATAGTAGTCGGCTACTGGAAAAGCCTATTAGGAGGACCTCGGCATCGGCGTCTGTGCACTGCCCGGAACGTCTGTCTCTCCACATCAGTCTCCATTTCACTCAGCTCCGTTACATTCTCTTTGCCCCACAACAACCGCCCGCCTCGAACTTGCGTGCTCACATTGGGGCACATTTACAAAGGGTCCGCAGCCGCGAATCCGTTGGGTTTTTCCCGAATATTTCCGCTTTGCACTGTATTTCACGGGATTGTGGCGCAATCGCGCCGACTTTCACGCGACAGAAATCGGGGGGCGTGGCCACCGGACAACTTGAAGGATTCGGAAAAACCGCAGAATTTAAAAAGCCATTTGTGTCGCAAGATCAAGCACTCACATACACCAGAAAAAAGCAGGTGAACTTCGGCGGACCTCGGTGCAGCAGCGACACCTGGTGAATATCGGCGCACAGACCTTAGTGAATCCCGGCAGAACCCGAATCAGCGTCGGAGAACCCGCCGCTGGATCGCGACTGGACCGGGTAAGTAAATGTGCCCCATTGTGTCAGCATGTCACCCCGCTGCCTCAGCACGTCACCCCGCTGCCTCACCTTGTCACCCCGCTGCCTCACCTTGTCACCCCGCTGCCTCAGCACGTCACCCCCCTGGCATGTCACCCCGCTGCCTCAGCACGTCACCCCGCTGCCTCAGCACATCATCCCGCTGCTTCAGCACGTCACCCCGCTGCCTCAGCACATCACCCCACTGCCTCAACACATCACCCCACTGCCTCAGCACGTTACCCTTCTGATCTTTATTTCCTTGTTTCCACAGGATAACCCTCAGTTACATCCGGCACATGTTGACCTTCATGTTCGTCATAGAAGAGATAAATAACAGGACGGATCTGTTACCTAATCTCACCCTTGGATATCATATCTACGACACGTGTGACAGAGAATATAAGACTCTGCAGGGGGTGATAAACTTATTATCCAACACAGAGGAACCCATCCCAAATTACAGCTGCCATAACCGGAGTACAGTGGTCGGATTCGTAGGTCACTTGGAGGCGTCATCTTCCCTGACATCAGCTTCACTAACTGGGGTCTACCACCTTCCTCAGGTCAGGACATCAATTTTGTCATTTGGTTCTTCCATCTTAGCGATGGTCCTTCCACCTGTTGAGTGTAACCTCTTATGGGCAGGGTCCTCTTCTCTGTACAGTGTCAGTTTTTATGGGTAGGATTCTCTCCAGTGTTGAGTAAAAGCATGGCAGGGTTGTCTTCTATTGAATGTAAGCTCCTATGGGCAGGGTTGTCTTTTATTGAGTGTAAGCTCCTTGTCACAATCACGGGGGATAAACAATGGACTCCCTGGACTACCGTGGGAGATAACAACCTTAGCCGCACCTGGGAGCAGAGTCTAAGTGATCTCCTGGTCTTCGCCAGAGCCCGCCGCAAAGCGGGATGGTCTTGCTGCGGCGGGAGTCACCAGGTCGCTCCGCGGGTGCGACTAGGCCCGCGGTGGCAGCCAAGGTAGGGACACGGGGACCACAGATGGCAGGCAGGACCACGGATGGCAGGCAGGACTACGGATGGCAGCTGGATTACCAGAGCGCCACAGGATACCAGGACCGCCACCGGATAACAGGACCGCCACCGGATAACAGGACCGCCACAGGATAACAGGACCACCACAGGATAACAGGAACACAGGAACAGCATGAAACACCACGGAACACGGGAACACCACTGAACACGGAAATCACAGAATCCATAGAGGCGTCTGGAAACACTCGGGAACACGGAGGGCTTTTTCTTCAGTAACAGGACATGAAGATCCGGCAGTTGATGCTGGGAGTAGCCAGGCTATATAGCGGAGCCAGGTATGCCAGCACCAATAAGGAGGATGCTGGCCCTTTAGATTCTTAGAGAGTAGGTGTTACCTGTGTATTGTATGACTATGTTACCTGTGTATTGTATGACTATGTTACCTGTGTATTGTATGACTAAGTTACCTGTGTATTTCATAGTTTCATAGTTTATACGGTTGAAAAAAGACACTTGTCCATCAAGTTCAACCAAGGAAGGGTAGGGATTGGATGAGGAAGGGATTTATGGGAAACAATCCTATGTAGCATAACAATCAATGTTATTTAGGTGTAACTATATTACTATGACTATATGACATTTCCTCATCACGCTCCTGTCTCCTATAGGCTGAGATGCTAAAGACATTTTTCCGCCCCTTGGTGTTTGTTCCCATATTGCCGGTGGGTGAAGAACCTTATGTGGCGCGGCCGGCGTGTAGCCTGGAGCATCTTCAGGACACACCTGAGAATTATGTGAAAGCCGGAGACCTCCTCATCGGTGCGATCCTGAAGATCACTCTCATGGGCTCTAGCAGACCCGTGCAATTTTGGTACAAGAGACCTCCAAGCGACAATTGCGGATTGTGAGTAATACATCAATAGTGATGAAATGTGGTAACCTCTCCTATCATATACATGGGGGACTCATGACACCTGTTCTGCCTGCTGATATATCCCCCTTTCCCCTCCAGCTTCCTTGCTTATCCATCCTGCGCCCCACAATGGGCTCGTCAGGTGGGGAAAGGGGCGGAAGCCTCTTAGTAGATATGGGCACCAATCTTTATTGCCTTCTTTCCACAGGATATCCTTCGGTTACATCCGGCACATGTTGACCTTCATGTTTGCCATAGAAGAGATAAATAACAGGACGGATCTGTTACCTAATCTCACCCTTGGATATCATATCTACGACACATGTGCTAAAGAATATAAGACTCTGCAGGGGGTGATGAACTTATTATCCAACACAGAGGAACCCATCCCAAATTACAGCTGCCATAACCGGAGTACAGTGGTCGGATTCGTAGGTCACTTGGAGGCGTCATCTTCCCTGACATCAGCTTCACTAACTGGGGTCTACCACCTTCCTCAGGTCAGGACATCAACTTCTCACTTCCATCTAGAACTTTTCTTTCAGCTGTAAAGCATCATGTCCTTCAATAGTCCTCGAGGCTTCTCAGATCCCTTCTCCTTTACGTACACGTACACATTATATACACACATTTATATATCAATGCTTAGAAATACAGTATATAGACACATATACACACTATGAACACATAGTACTGTATGCTCAGGGGTGCACCTGCCATGAGGCGAGTTGAGCATCTCGTCTCAGGTGGCGTGCCTCCTGCTCAACGAGGGGGTGGCACCAGCCGGCACTGAGCTCCTGGGCCGCACGCCGGACGGGACCACGTTGCAGCCCTCCGTCAGCCCACCTTGCTCCCCGATGCTGCTGGCACCTTGCGCCCGCCCCCCCTGCATCAAACTCCTGCCGGCAGGCAACACTTTCCAGTGCTCTGTTTAGCACCATGCTCCCAATGTGCTGCCGCCCCCCACTACCCGTATACTTTCGCTCCCGCCCCTACATCCGCTCCCGGCTCCCCCTCCATTCCCTTCTCAACCCCGCTCCGCTCATGTCTCCCCCCCCCCCCCCCCCCCGCCCCCCCCCCCCCCCCCAGGCTCTCGGCTACCTGCTCCCCCCGTCCCCGCTCAAGCTCCAGGCTCCCCTTCCCGCTCCATATATGTAATGTTTATATATATATGTAATATGTGTGTATATATATGTGTAATATGTGTATATATGTGTAATATGTGTATATATGTAATATTTGTGTGTATATATATGTAATATTTGTGTATATATATATATGTAATATTTGTGTGTATATATATGTAATATGTGTGTATATATGTAATATGTGTGTATATATATATATATATATATATATATATGTGTATATATGTAATATGTGTGTGTATATATGTAATGTGTGTGTGTGTGTATATATGTAATATGTGTGTGTGTGTATATATGTAATATGTGTATATATGTATATGTGTATATATGTTTGTGTGTGTATATGCTGTATCTACTGTTTGTTTATGTGTATATATGCTGTATGTATATGCAGCATTTGTACTACACGGTGGTATTCTGTATGCATTTTATACTACTTGGTGGTACGCTGTATCTATTTTATACTACTTGGTGGCACGCTGGATGCATTTTATACTACATGGCGGTACGCTGTATGCATTTTATATTACATGGTGATACGCTGTATGCATTATATACTACATGGCGGCACGCTGTATGCATTTTATATTACATGGCGGCACGCTGGATGCATTTTATATTACATGGCGGCACGCTGGATGCATTTTATACTACATGGTGGTACGCTGTATGCATTTTATACTACATGGTGGTACGCTGTATGCATTTTATACTACATGGCTGTACGCTGGATGCATTTTATACTACATGGCAATATGCTGTATGTATTTTATACTACATGGCGGTACGCTGTATGCATTTTATACTATATGGTGGTACGAGGTATACATTTTATACTACATGGCGGTACGCTATATGCATGTTATACTATGCGGCACACTGTATGCATTTTGCATTGCTTTATTTTTACACCAAACCAATATGATGGATCTGGTCCTGACACTCCCTGATATATCACATATCACACCCCTGACACTTCAGGTCCCATAGCAGCCACTATGGCTGATACCCCTTTTGTTATGTCCATGACTTCTGGGATGAGAGATTTCACCTCAATGTCATGGAGGGGGAGTCGTAGCATAAAGGAGGACTCCAGGGCTGCAGGTCATAGAACAGTGATGGCAAACCTTTTAGGCACTGAGTGCCAAAACTACAAGCAAAAGACAGATATTTTCACAAAGTGCCAAATGCCAATTTAAAGTAATTCACAGGTTTCAAACTTATTGGCGACCTGAGTACACCAATACAAGAGAAAGAAGGAGAAATTCGGACTGTTATTGTAGTTTTCCCCTAAAGTCCTCTTAACAGGATGAATTATGGGTCCGGAGAAGAGGCTACAATGATAATCAAGCTCTGTCCACACCTCGTGCCATAGGTTCGCCACCACTGTCATAGAAGAATGTAGGACTTAGGCTGCAGCCCTGTCCGACGCCTTGGCTCTGCTGAAAATGCACGGTTATTCTTCCATTTATCTTCACAGTGCAAGTGTTCTCGTTGTAGGAGCTCTATGTGGCATTATAGGTTTTCCCACCTTTTCCGCTCTCCAGCAGTTTCAGGAAGTGACCTGGGTGCCACACTGAGTAAAAGCCTTTTTAAAGTCCACAAAACAGGCGTATATCCTTGGCCACTTTGCCTTGTGGTTCTAGATGAAGCTGTGCAGGTTACAGAGGTTGTCAGTGGCCATCGGTCCAAAGCGCGTCAAGTCCTCAGTTCCTCTAAGAGCCAATCGCCTCTACGCCAAACTTGACAAGTGCCAGTTCCATCAGAAGAGTCTTCCCTTCCTTGGCTATATTATCTCTGACAGGGGCCTACAGATGGATCCTGCTAAGTTTTCTGTGGTTCTTCAATGGCCACGCCCAGTAGGACAGCGTACAATACAGAGATTCTAGGGCTTTGCAAATTGTAGTTTATTCCGCACTTCTCCTCTCTTGTGTTTCCTATTGTGGTGCTCCCCAAGAAGGGCGGATAGCGTGCGCATAGCGGAATTACTCCATAGGAGATAGAGGACTACTGGCCATTAAACTTGCTCTGGAAGAATGCAAGCCCGCTGGTCGCTCTTTTCACTTTTTAACTTCCTGAAACACTTACCGTATAAACTTGAGTATAAGCCGACCCGAGTATAAGACGAGACCCCTAATTTTACCATCAAAAACTGGGAAAACCTATTGACTTGAGTATAAGCCGAGGGTGGGAAATGCATTGATCACAGACCCCCCCCAGTATATAGCCAGCCTGCCCCCAGTAGTATACAGCCAGCACAGCCTGCCCCTGTAGTATATATCCAGCCCAGCCTGTCCCCAGTAGTATACAGCCTGTCCCTACTAGTATACAGCCAGCCCGCCCTGCCTCGTGTAGTATACAGCCAGCCCAGCCTGCCCTGTGTAGTATACAGCATGCCCCCACTAGTATACAGCTTATATACTCACCCTCCGGTGGCCGCAAACCGTAGCGCTGCTCCTCCGATGTCCGCGCGGCTCCTCTTCTGTCTTTTATCTTCTTCTGTCTTCCGTAATTTCCTGCAGGGCACCGCCATGCTCTTCTCGGCCAGCGGGCGCATAGTATGATGCGGCCGCTGCTGACGTCATACCATGCGCCACCCGGGAGAAAAACATGGCGGCGTCTAGCAGGATATTACGGAAGACAGAAGATAGAAGACAGAAGAGGAGCCGCGCTGACATCGGGGGAGCAGCACGGACATTGGGGGAGCAGTGCTGCGCATCAGGGCCACCGGAGGGTGAGTATATAAGATTTTTTTTTTTTTTAGTGCTTGGCTTATACACGAGTATATACGGTATGTTCTGCTGAGAAGAATGTCAAGGCTGATGTTCTCTCCTGTGCCACTGATGTCATTGGGGAAGAAACGGCTCCTCAGCATATTATTTCTCCTTAGCAACTGGTTGTTGCTGCTCCAGTGGATTTTCATCAGCTTCCTCCTGGCAAGACTTATGTCCGACCTGCACTTCAAAAGAGGATATTGACTTGGGAACATTGCTCTAGTGTGGCTGGGCACCCTGGAGTGCAACGCTCTGTAGCCCTCATTTCCCGTTTCTATTGGTGACCTGACCTGGTCAAAGATGTATGAGATGTTGTGGGTTCCTGAACTTCCTGTGCTCGTAATAAGCCATTTTGCCTTAAACCAGCTGTTATGCTACTGCCATTAATGATACCCAGCTGCCCGTGGTCGAACGTGACAATGGACTTCATCACAGACCTTCCGCCTTCCTCTGGCAATACCGTAATCTGGGTAGTAACTGACCGGTTTTCCAAAATGTCCCATTTTATTCCTCTTTCAGGTCTACCATCTGCTCCTCGCCTTGCCAGTCTGTTCTTAAATCACATCTTTAGGCTTCAAGGACTTCCTATGCACATTGTTTCTGATCAGGGGGTTCTGTTTGTTTCTAAGTTATGGTGATCCCTGTGTAACCAACTTCAAGTAAAATTGGACTTTTCTTCCGCCTATCACCCACAGTCGAATGGGCAAGTGGAGAGAGTGAATTAGACTTTGGGCTGCTATCTCCGCTATTTTGTTTCTGCCCGTCAGAACGATTCTGTTGCCGTGGGCAGAGTTTTCTTATAACTCCCTGAGTTCTTCATCTGCCGGCTCTGCCCCATTCTACATCAACTATGGTCTTCACCTACGCCCTCCTCTACCTATGTCCTCGGGCGTTCCTGCAGTTGAGGAGTTGGTACACGATCTGAAGTTCATTTGGGAGTAGACTCGCCTTTCCCTGCTACAGGGTTCTGCTCAAACCAGGCTCCAGGTGGATAGGAAATGCAGGCCCCCTCCCACTTTCTCTCTAGGTGAGAAAGTCTTGATTTCTGGCTAAAGATTCCTGGCTACAAACTTGGTCTGCGTTTCCTGGGTCCTTTTGAGGTCCTCAGGCGCATCAATCCTGTGGCCTACAAACTGCGTCTTCCTCCCACCATGCGCATCCCGAACTCCTTCCATGTATCGTTACTCAAATCAGTCATCCTGAACCGCTTCTCCCGGCAAGTCCATCCTTCTACTCCTGAGGCTGACTCCACTGATGTCTATGAGGTGAAAGGGATCCTGGACATGAAGACAGTGAGAGGTAAGTGGTTCTTCTTGGTTGACTGGAAGGGGTTCAGGCCGGAGGAAAGATATTGGGAGCCCGAAGACAATATCCTGGACCATGACCTCCTGCAGAGGTTTATCAGGCCCATGAAGAGGAGGGGCCAAAGGGGGAGGGTACTGTCACTGTACTGCCCCATATCCCCGGTAACGGGCTCACCTCACCTCCTAGGGTGCGCAAAGTCTTAAAGGTCCAGCACACCGCTGATTGGTACTGGCCATCCCCTGGTAATTGCTTAAAAGCACGTCTTTTCCATCATTCCCCGCCGGATCTTCATGCTTATGCTATTGAGAAAGCTTGTGTCCGGGTGTTGTGCCCGTGTTTCGATTTCCCATTGTGACCTCGGTTCTGTACTTGATTTTGATCGTGTTCCGCCTGCCCTGACCTTTTTTGTTACTGACGTTGATCCGGTGCTGCCTGTCTCAACCTCCTGCCTGTCTCCGAACACGATTCGCCTTTGTACCTCGCCTTGGCTGCTACCGAGGACAAAGTCGCACCTGTGGAACGACCTGCAGTCCTTAGCGGCGGGCTCTGGTGAAAACCGGGTACCATATAGATTCAGGTCCCAGTTGTCGGCTTACGTCATTGTGCGCAGTGGTCCTGTGGGTCCACTACCCCTGGAGCCTGACGTTGAGCTTGATGGAGACGTTGTCTGAACTATATACTGATGTTGTATGTTCTTGTAGGCTTCCCTTGGGCTAGCACCGCTGCTCTGTGTTTCTTGTTGGAGGCCGTTCTGAGGACCTTCCATAGGGCTTTGGACTTGTGTGTATGGACTTATATTGATGATGTATGCTCTTGTAGGCTTCCCTCAGGCTGACATTGTTGCAATTTATTAATTAGTTGAGTTTAAGCCCTTACGAGCAGGATTGTCTCTTCTGTGGAGTGTAAGCACTTCTGGGAAGTTTTAATATATTATTGTTCTTGTCTGTAAAATAAGTCACTTCTCACCATCTCATCATGGTTTCCATGTTTTTAATTACAGATCAGTTATGGAGCGATGGAATCAATATTCAGCAATAAATTGATGTTCCCCTCCTTTTATCGCACTGTCCCCGTTGAGACCGCCCAATATCAAGTCTTGGTTCTTTTATTAAAGCATTTTGGCTGGAGCTGGGTGGGAATCGCAGCCTCAGATAATGAGAGCAGCCAACGAGCCAGCATTGATCTGCAACGTTTGCTGGTCCAGAATGGGATCTGCATTGAGTTTGCTGTCTCTATAGTAGAAGATTATGGACTCTTAAGTCTTCCCAATGGAAATGCCTTGAGAATTCTCGCCCAATCCACCTGCAATGTCGTTATACTTTATAGTGATTCAGCAAATAAAGTGATGATGGAGGACATCGGTAGAGTTCATGGACTGAGGAAAGTTTTCATATTGTTTGCAAAATTTTTTATAAACAAAAATTATAAATATTTATCTATTCTAAACGGGTCTCTGCTGCTTCACTTGCACAGTGAGAACATCCCTCAACTAAAAGATTATCTGCTGAATATCCACCCTCTAAAATATCCAGAAAACTTCTTTTTACATGAATTATGGAAACTTGCCTTCTCGTGTCTACCAGAAAATCTTCTGAATATCTCCAAGTTCAGTGCATTTCCCTGTACAGAGGCAGAGGATCTCCGTACTCTCCATCCAGATGAGTATAACGTGGAGGATTTCCGCTTCACGTTTGGCATATATGCTGCAGTTCAGGTCCTGGCCCAGGCCGTACATGATATCATCTCACACAGACCACAGATATTTACTGGAGGAAGAGCACAAAACGTGAAGCCCTGGCAGGTAAGAGGAGCAGGTAAAACTCTGATCTGCATCATCTCCAATATAATAGGAGAAGAGCTCAGTCTCACCATTTCCTCAAACCTCCACCAGTTGTGAGAGTGAAGGTCCAGTGCTTTCTTACCGAACTTGCATTCAATGGGGCACATTTACTTACCCGGTCCTGACACGATCCCCAAAAGTGCATTGTCCGTCCGGAATGAACTCTGCCCCGATTCACTAAGATCGTGTGGCCGATATCCTGCATGTGTCGCTTCCCCGCTCAGGTCCCCGGAGTTCACAATTTCCAATAATGCCTACCTCATGATTTGACTGCAGTTTTTCTATTAATCTTCGCCCTAATCCCAGAAGTTTCGGCCCACTCTCAAATCACCACTTGGCCTCCCTCAATCTAAAATCTCCTTAGTAAAGAAAAGACATGGGACCACATCCGTGTTTGGATTTCAATGAATGAAAGATTACTGTAGAAACGTCCTACCATTTGCCTTTGTTTGATATCTAGTTATCGATAGGTTTTTACTGTGCTAGAGAACCGACTAAAAGGCCTCAGACGCCGGTCCAAACCGTGACAGTCAACCACACAAATTTTGGAAAACTGTGGAAGAAAATTACCAGATTATGAATGACCAACCCCAAGAACGAGTCAAATGTAAGTATAAAACTTTGCCATCTTTTGTTATGCAAGCTTCTGGTCTATCCATCCCTGAATCATGGCCCGCAGGTTTCAGTAGGCTCGAGCCAGCGCCCAGTTCCTGTCGGATACCATGGGTTTAACACAGACACATGAGCTCTATGCAGTTTGATTTTTGGCTTGCATTGTGTGTGTGTGGCCAGGCAAGTCCAAAGAACCATACAAGAACACACTTCCCTGGTCTCTTCTCAAGATGATGAATATTTTATCATCGAATATTACAGTCGTGGGGGGAGGGGTGGGAGAGGGGGGGGGGTTAATACCCACAACAAACAAAGAAGTTCATTTTCCGTACTTGAAGACAGTTGCATATTTTCCACAAGAACTTTACAGCCTCTAATTAGTAGCACAATGTCTGTGTTTATTGACCATAAAGTTACCCCTAAAGCTTAAATATACGTGTGTGCTGGAGTTCTCATATGTTGTGCAAGATGGAACGCATACCTAAAATGATTCTGTTTACTCTCACACACGTCAAATGAACTTACTCGGAATTATTTCTGGGCCGATTTGAAGTTTAATTGTCATATACATATATATTCAGAGGATTTGTCAGTCCAAATATTCAGATAATTGAGAGGCCTCAACTGCCGAGATACTTATCCTCAGATGTTGTAATGTAAGGATTAATGGCCATTATTATGATGTTAAGTCGAACTTCTGCCTTAACTTGTCTTTCTACTACTGATTGTAGGCTGCTCCATCGACCCTAAATTGGAAGCTCCACATTTCTCGTTAAATTCTCTCAAATCTAATTGTAAGTTTCATTACATTACCAGACAACACATATCTTTTTAGTACTTTAAATGTATGTCTGATTAATTGGACTTTGTGTTTCGTTCTGGTCCACGTACGAAGATTATAACATTGGGGAAAAACTACATCCGAGAAGTCCAGAACGGACCAAAAAATGCAAATACCTCCACAACGCACCACTGTACTTTCCCCTTGGTGCTGAGATATGGCCGGGATGAGGAGATCCACACACTACAGAAGACCAGCATGCTGAAGGTGAGTACTGGCCCTGTTGAAGGTGTCCGGGAGAGTTTCCTGGCCAAAAATGCTACAATAAAGCTCAACACCGCCAGGAATCCAATGTATCCAATGGACCATGAAGAAAGCATGGCAGTCCCTCATGTACACATAAATAATTGTGACTCTTTCATCCTCTGTCTGGTGTCGATAATCTATTGAATGGTGGAAAAAAGTCACCAGAAGAACAGATCACGTATTTCAAGAAAATAGCACTAACAGCACAAATTAGAGGAATGATTGCTCCACCACGTCATCCCCCGGCTTGCCTGGCCCTTATAACATTAAAAGCCAAGATCACAGTTTTTTTTAGCGAGACTGAGGATATGAACCAATCGTAAAGATGTTCCGCGAAAGCCACCTGCCGGAGGGAGCAGGACAACCTGGTTGGGGCCCACTGAACCAAAGCAAGACCAGGACAATGAGAGACGCGAGTCAACGACAGTTAGTAGAGGCGCGGCGCAACATTATGCATCGGAGGTTCTGGTTCTTGGTCTTTCACCACTGGCCTCGTGTTTCTTTGTGCTTGATAAATTCTGTTATCTTATGACTGGTCACAGAGTCAGAAAAGCAGGAAATGATGAGCGGCGTGCGATGCTCCCCTAGTGCTTCTCCATAAGACAGGTACCTCCGGGATTCACTCTCCATAAAGCGCGTTCTGTCTTTCACTTGGCGACGCTTTGCTCGATTGGCTACACTCTCACACTACACTTTTTCCAGTATCTCCGACATAGATCCATTTTCGTGTTATTGCACATTCCCTGAGTCCGGGACCTCAGTTTCCTCTAGCACAGATCTATTCTTATGAGGTGTCCACAATTAGTTTGGATTTGATTGTGTGTTAATGCAAGAACTTCTTTGGCTTGTAATCCTATTACGTTCTCAACAGTAAATATCCACTTTGAATACGTTGCTGAAATCCTGGATGCGTGTAGCCAATGCACTTCCATGACAATAAAATAACAATGCAATGGGGGAGGCAAAGTGTGAGTGTTTTCTTTACCCCTCAACTTGTAACTAAGGATTTTTCGGAAGGCCTGGAAATTGTTAAGTTGCGTTTAAAATGTGGCAATAGACGATCAACTTAACTATAAAATGGTCTAATCAATCACTTTTGAGTTTATTGCATGGTAACAACTGGGTGTCAAATGGTCCAGTCAGAGCACCAGGAGATCTTTCCTGAGGACCTGAGGTCTCAAACCATAATAATGGGTTCTTCAATGTCTGCACGAAATCCACTCCAATCAGAATTGGCCGTGAAAACTACAGTAACATTTATATCTTATAATATCAGTTCCGCGTACTACATATCTCCCATGTGTACTACTGTAATATCATTGATGGGAGCAAATACTTGAGACTCTCTGGAGCCACAGGGGAGAGATACTCAACATACTGAAGTCGTCCGTTCTCACATACATCCTAGCCTTCCTCCCACACGTGTCCCATATTTGACATAATGGGCACATTTCTCACCCCGGCCCTTCGCGATCCACGACGCGTTCTCTGCAGAGGATCGGGTTGCCGGCTGGTTTTTAACTGGTAGTTCCCTCCGACGTCCCAACAGGTGCCTGCTGCGCCGAAATAATCCGTCGGAAGTCACACAGAGAAGGTGAGCGACTTCGTCAAGCGCGCATTTCTTTTTTAAATGCGGCGGTTTTTTCCGAATCCGTCGGGTTTTTCGTTCGTAGCTCCACCCCCCGATTTCCGTCGCGGCATGCCGGCCCGATGTCCCACAATCCGATCGCGTGCGCCAAAATCCGGCAATTCATGTCAAGCGGCGCAATCGGAAATATTCGGGTACACGTCGTGTGAAAAAACGCGAATCGCCCTTAGTAATATGCAACTGCGATATGACTACATATCTTTCGTGTTATACTCTCCAATCAAGCCACTGCTTCCGGAATAGTTTGTCCCCTTCTATCTGCAACAACCATTAACTGTAATCTTAAAAGGACTGTTTAAACTTCCAAATTCTCCTTCCATAATTCCTTTTTAACTATTCATACATGTTACGGCCTTATTATAGAGTACTTCAGTTTGTGCCAGATTATCTCTATCTCTTCGTTAAAATCAGAAATTTGATTGACGACTCCCAGACTTACCGTGGAATTAGTTATCTCGCCCTTTGACTGGAAGCAGATGTGCAAGCACTTCTGCTTCCTCGCTGATGGATCTTTGGTACCGCTGGTCGGCAGGACGCGGAGCACACTGAGCGTGGAGTCTTAAGAAACAGTCACATTCTGAAGTTCCTACTTGGGGTGTTGTAGTCCAAAATTCCCAAACCCAATCTTATTAATGGCCAGCGCTGATTACCGGCATTAACAAAATACGACATGTGTCACGGGTGCTCCCGGTCGAACCCACATCCCGTCCGGCGGGCGCAACTGTGTCCTTCTCTCCATTCACGGCCCTTCTTCCACCTCTGTCTCACCTATCCTCTTCCTAGTCTGCTTTTGCAGCCCGGTGAAGTGCGCTCCCCAAGTGTTCTTGGTCGCGCGTGCCGCTCTCGAAGATTAAAGGGCCGTGCAACCGCTGATTGGTGCTGGCTATTCTGGATTGGATATAACTGACCTATGGAATCTAACCTGGCCTCGCGGCGCACCTCCCGCATTCCCTGCCAGATCTTTGTGCTATCTTCCCTCGCGGAAAGCTTGTTTCGTTGCCCATTGCCTGTCGCTGATTTCCCATTGTGACCCCACCCCCGCCGTTTCCGTTCCTGACCATTGACTCCGTGTGGCCTCTTCGTTGTGACACCACCCTACCTGTTCCCTGCAATGTTGATCTTGTGCTGGGCCTGCTCCCCGCCAACCGAAGTCTGTGCTGCGCACGGACGGTGGCACTCTGCTCCCGTTACCCTCTCTTGTTCCACAGCCCAGCCTTGGTCCACAGCACCAGGCTCGGCGAAGGTCACAACCCTGCGGAGTGACCTGTGTGTGGTACGCCGCTCACGAAGCCGCAAGTCATCCCCGCTTTCCCAAGCTGGGCTCCGTGGTGTGAAAAGCCGCGCTCCAGGTGTCGCTTATCCATCCTCTCTGTGGTGGACAGAGAATCCACTACCACTGATCCTGACCAGTGAGATCTCCCCCCATCGGATTCCGCCGCAAGGTTCCCTACCCTGAACTTCGGTGATCTTACTGCATCATCATGGCCCGGGCGGATCGTTGCCGTCACAAGGCAGAGCTTCCGACAGCACCGCTGTTTTACAGCAGCTCACACGCCATCCTTGAAGGCAATGGAGTGGAAGACCACCTTCAATACACGTGATGCCTGCAGTGGTTTCAGTAATTTTGTCAACAATATCTTCATGGACTTTCCTCTCACCTGTCTCGTAGTTTACCCTGGATATATCCTTGGTGTCTCTTCTGACCTGCTTACTAAAACTGAAAAAAAAGATATTGACTTGGGGGACATTACTCTCGAGTGGCTGGGCATCCTGTGGTGCAAAGCACTCAGTATCCGCTATTTCTCTTTACTATTGGTGGCAGACCTGGTCAAAGTATGTGGGATTTGTGGGTTCCTCGTACCTTCTGTCCCTCGTAACAACCATCCTCGCCTAAAACCAAACCTGCTGGCTCCTACTGCAGTTGTCGTTAACACAAAACACTGCCCGTGGACTCCTGTGTCCATGGACTTTATTCGGATCTAACCATCTTCCTCTGGGAGTCCACATCTTGAGGGTAACTGACGCGGTTCGTTCAGAAGGGTGTCCCATTCTTTCTCCCATTTCCTTTCTCCGCTCCCAGTTCTGCCGCCACTCCTCTCTGCCAGCATCTATTTCTGCAATCATGTCTCGACCGTTGTTTTCGAGATTTTGGTGGTTCAACTGCCCGGTCAAGCTGGACTTTCCTCCGCATATCAGAGAGATTCAACCAAACTCTGGGCTGTTACCGTTCGTCATTTTTTGTCTGGCGTCAGGACTTGGAGTCTGTGCGGGCCTGCCCCTTTCTTTCTTGTCTATGGGACGCATTCCCCATCCATCCACCGCTCCCCTCTGTCCATTTCTTCAGGATTTTCCCACATCGGTGAAAATTGTCTGGCAGCGAGACCTCAAGTCAATCTGGGAACAAGACACATCCGTCACTACTTCAAACACTCCTCCTGCCTAAGCCTGTACGAAGACAACGCGTCAGGTGATCCCGGGCATCATTCTGCTCTCTAGAGGGTCGGCACACTTCTCCTGTTCTGAGGACATTCCGTGAAAACTAGGTAAAAACGCTCATTTACCACCCGAGTGAACAGGCTTTATTGAAAGTGATAATAACAATAGGACAATCTAAACTATCTTCATTTACAAGCAGTGTGCATTTTAGCAGTCCATTTACATTTTGCCTCATATAGTGCATTCTCAGCTGTCTTAATTAATAGAGATGGATACCTGGTGCTCAGCCTGCATATTTTAACAAAATCCTTCTTTTTTGAATTTCTTTTCTTCTCATTGTACCTCCCATCCATTGCCTCTAATGATGTTAGACTCAACTCGAAAAATAAACGGACACAAAGAAGGCGCTCATAGGGCAAACACCCGTGTCTGGTGACTAAGGTCAGGATTATGTATCCTCTCACCTGGGGTTAGTTATGCTCAGTGCATAACTACTCATAGTGTGTCAAGCGATGATGTAGCGCTGCAGGTGCGTCCTAACACCCAGGTTCCTCCTTGGAAGGACGCTCCGTGCTCGCCTTCCCTGGCTATGGCTGCCAAATGGCAGTGGTATTAGGGAAAGAAGTGGACGCTTCCTCACGTCCGGCGACTGCTATCAACGCAAGCTGCGATCTTCAGCTTCAACCAATGCTCTTTTGCTCACCAATCATTTCATTCACAAGTCTGCAATTAATGAACAACGAGTCGTTTCGCTAGGTTCTTAAAATAAATATTTGTGATTCTAGTTTGAGGATGAATATACGTCCTTGATTCGTCTGAATAAGCTCAGTGATCGCCGTCTTGGACGGAAGGAGGTCCTTACCGACCCTGCTCTGTCGTCCTCGCCTCCTGTGGCCGTCAGTGCTTCCCGCGCACAGTCTACACGCTCCTTACCCCCCTCGTCGTCCACCTACGTGGCGCGGCGCATCGGGCAACACCCTCTCTCTTCCAAGGCCTCTAATGCATTATTGAGACTCATAAGATACTCAATTGTTTTATTTACACTCGCACACATCTAATGCTTTGTATACAGGTTGTAGTCCACTTCGGGGCAGCGTTGGGTTGCACTTTCCATGAACGAAGTACCTTACCGTGGCTAAATTGCGGGTGTTCGGCTATTGGTCTGCAGCCATCTAGTGGTTTTGTTATGTTTGGTAAAGCCTTAGGGATTAAAAGATGGTATAGAGTTAATTTTGAATATGCCTCTGAGAGGACATCATTTTGGTGGAAACTACTTCACACAACTGGCCACTCCAAGACCCATGGCCAGGAAAACAAGATCAAAGGGCGCTGCCGCGCCAGCATCAAAGACTTACGGGCCAGTGGCGCACACCTGATCTTCTCTGTTGGCGCCATTTCCCTGGATTACTCTGGGCATCAATATGCCCGAGCCCATCTACTAGCTCTGTCTCCCTGCCGGACTCTCGGTTGTGCTACAGCCTTTCTCGGAGAAACTTGTTTTGTTGCCGTTGTTGCCTGTTTTCTTGACTTGACTCCGTGCTGCCTGTCCTGACCTCCTCTCTTAGCTTCCTCTGACACTTCGATGCCTGTGCTGCCTTATTCTCGAACCTTTCCGGCCTTCCCCCCTATCACAATTTCTGCCTCCTCCGACTTTGCACCCACCTTGGTAACCTCGCCGGGTAATCGGGTGCCTGTGGAGTGACCTGGGGGTACCTTTCCGAAGCAATGCATCCTGCTTTGCCGCGGGTTGTGAAAACCAAGTGCTACGTAGCACCTCGCCTGGTTTTCGGTATACGTACGCCGGGATCACTCACGGTGGTCCGAGGATCCACTGCTCAGATCCTGACAACATGGTGCCTGGCTCCCCACCTTATAGACTTCTACAGAAAGGGATAAGTTATATTTTGTATATTGCTGAAAGGGTCACCAATATTGTAGCTCTCATGGAAGAGTTTCTCACGTAAAGACCCTGATTCTGCTTGCTTCCTCTCCGGCAGATAAGAGGGGCCGTGTAGCCCTTCCTACATATGTCTCCTTTACTGAGAACGATTCCCATGTCCAGAGGTCAAAGGAGTGCAAGGATATATCCACTCCCCGCACCGCTTATATTAGCGAGGGAGGACAGCAGAAGCCAGATAATGTAGATCACAGAGGATTTCCTGCTGCCAGGTCACATCCATCCTTCTTTTCTGCCTGGTTCCGCAAGTAGAAACTTTATCATGCCAGGATAATAGGCGGTAACAAATTTGGCTCTTGTACTTACTGTTGCAAAGTTTATTAGCTTTGGGCTGGTCACCTGGGTTAGGGTCATGGCTTTTAATCAGTAGCTTTAGAGTTAAGTTTCTTAGGATTATTGTAAGTAAGTGTATAGAGGCTGAAACAAATGAATTAAGTTATAACGCCTATTACCACACCACTTGTAAAAGGATCGTTACTACTACAAGCTCTTCAAAGCTCTCCTATCTAGTCCCTTGAGAGAATGGGCAATTAGAGTATTTGACATATAACAACTGGGGGTCCATGTCCTGGGCTCTATAAAATGGGGGCATGGGCTGCATACATTATGCTGTGGACATGTGCTGGGATACCATATATCAAATGTGCATGTGCGGTGTTGCCTAATACTGGGTCATGTGCTGCACTTCATATTACTGGGGGCATGTGCCCTGCACTTCAGATATACTGGGGACATGTGCTGCACGTACCACTATTACATTCCTTCTCTATTGGGGGGCTTGTTCTGGCACTTCATATATACTGGGGACATGTGCCTGCACTATCTATACTTTGGGCATGTGCTGCACTTCTATCTCTGGGTACATGTGGCTGCCTTCATTCGTACCTAAGGGTCATGTGTTGCACTTCATATAATATCATGGGTGCATGTGCTGCACTACCATATATACTGGTTACTGGGCATGTCTGCACTTCATATATCTGGGGGCATGTGCTGCAACTACATATATTACTAACTCATTTGTTCATGTGCTGCACTAATATCTACTGGGGCAATGTGCTTGCACTCATATATACTACTGGGGGCATGTGCTGCACTACTAATATACTTGGGGGGCATTTGCTTGCACTACGACATAGTTACTCGTTGGGGGCATGTGCTGCCTATCTATACTACTGGGGGCATGTTGCTGCACTACCTATATACTCGCGGGGCATGTGCTGGCACTACATATATACTGTGGGGAATGTGCTTCCCGCACTACCATATATACTCTGGGGGCCAATGTGCTGCACTACAATATACTGGGGGCATGTTCTCATACATATATAATCGGGGACCTGTGCGCATACATATATAATGGGGACATTGTGGGGAGTGTGTTTTGGGCTACTATATAATGGCTGAATTGTGCTGGGCTCATTCTATACTTGGGGCATTTGCTGCCTCATATATACTGGGTGACATGTGCGCATAACTATATACTGAAAACCAAATGATCAACACAGAAACTGCGAACGCAAGTCCAGCAAGTGATTCCGCACTGCCTTTCCATAATCGAACCCACTCCATAAATTGTATCTTTAATCCAAAAAAACCACGACCGAGTGGAACAATGGTTCTTTTACACATCGAATCCTACAAAGAGGTCCTCCTTAGAAATATTCCAGTCTTTATTAAGATTATTAAAAAAGATTAGACAAACAATGTTACGAACATTGTGAATATCTACATTAGTTTGGATCGTTCTTGAAGGTCCACAAAGGCCCATTACTACAATACCAATGTTGTAATTACATGAGACACATTTGTATATACACTGGCGATAATGCAGTATTATGTCAGGTGCAAAAGAATTGCCAATGTGCAATAATCGCTCACCAGAATAAGAAAGTGCCCATGCAAAAAAAAGAGGAGTCTATATATACAAATGGGTACATTATGTGTCAAGTCGCAATGATTATATATCAAAAAGGACAGAAATCAAAAGTTCTTTTGATTTCTTCCTTTTTGATATATAATCATTGCGACTTTGGACACCTTCACTGTACCCATTTGTATATATGACTCCTCTTTTTTTTTTTGCATGGGCACTTTCCCTTCTTCTGGGTTGAGCGATATTTCACATTGGCAATCTTTTTGCACCTGACATAATACTGGCATTTATCGCAGTGTATATACAACATGTGTCTCATGGTAATTACAAACATTGGTATTGTAGTAATGGCCTTTTGTGGACCTTCACGAACGATCCAAACTATATTAGATATTCACAATGTTGTAATGTTTTGTCTAATTCTTTTTTAAGTATTCTTAATAAAGAATGGAATATATTTAAGGAACCTCTTTGTAGATTCCGATGTGTAAAGAAACTTGTTCACTTCGTGTTTTTTTTTTGGATTAAGATACATAATACTGGGGACATGTGCTGCATACATATATACTGGTTGCGCTTGTTCTGGGCCAACATAGCTACTGGGGAAGTTCTGTATTACCTATATACCGGGGCATTTGCTGCATACATATATAACTGCGGCCATGTGCTGCATCATATATAAGGGACCTGTGCTGCATCAGATAGACTGGGCCATGTGCTGGGCTACACAAATAATGGGGGGAATGTTTGTGTACCTATAAATGAGACATTGCTGAATACATCTACATGGGGAATGTTTGGGCTCATCTTTACTGGGCTGGTGGCAGTGCTGCACTCATATATGGGGGCATTGCTGTGTTACCTATATACTGGGGACATGTACTCTGCTACATATATCATGGGGAACTGGTGCTGCATACATATATACTGGGGAATGTGGCTGGTTAACAACCTATATACTGGGGACCTGTACTGCATACAATAATATCTGGGGGCTGTTCTGCATACATATATACTGGGGGCATGTGCTGCACTACATATATACTGGGGGCAGTGCTGCCTAATCAAACGCAACACCCCCCAAAGCTGCCCAGACCCCCCATATATACTGGGGGCATGTGCTACACTACATATATACTGGGGGCATGTGCTGCATACATAAATACTGGGGGCATTGCTGCTACAATAACTGGGGCATGTGCTGCATACATATATACTGGGGGCATTGTCTGCATACTATAGACTGGGGCATGTGCTGAACTTCATATACTGGTGCTGTTCTGGGCAAAATATATACTGGGTGCTTGTTCTGGGGCACATATATACTGGGGGCATGTGCTGCACTACTATATACTGGGGCACTGTGCTGCACTACATATATATTGGGGGGCATGTGCCCTGCACTGCATATATACTGGTGGCCATGGCTGGACTTCATATATAGCTGGGTCTTGTTTCTGGGCAACCATATATACTGGGGACTGTGCGGTATACACCTATATACCCCCGCGGGCATGTGCTGCATACATATATACTGGGTGCTTTTCGGGCTGCATCTATACTGGGTGAATGTGCTGTGTTCCCTATATACTGGGGGGCATTTGCTGCATACATATATCTGGGGCATTGGCTTTGACTACCCATATACTGGGAGCATGTGCTCATACATTATAACTGGGGCATGTGCTGCACGTTATATATACTGTGGGGCCATGTGCTGCACTTCATGTAACTGGGGCATGTGCTCGCCCATACATATTACTGGGGGGCATGTGCGGACAACTTCATATATACTGGGTGCTTAGTTCTGGGCAACATATATACTGGGGAAGTGCTGTATTACTATATACCACCGGGGCATGTGCGGCATACATATATACTGGGGCATGTGCGCATACCGATATAATGGGACATGTGCTGCATACCTATATACTGCTGGCATGTGCTGGCTACACAAATACTGGGGAATGTGTTGTGTTACCTATATACTGAGGACATGTGCTGAATACATATACAATGGGGACATGTGTTGGGCTACATATATACTGGGGGCATGTGCTGCACTACATATATATTGGGGGCATGTGCTGTGTTACCTATATACTGGGGACATGTACTGCATACATATATAATGGGGACATGTGCTGCATACATATATACTGGGGGAATGTGCTGTGTTACCTATATACTGGGGACATGTACTGCATACATCAACTGGGGGCATGTGCCTGCATACATATATACTGGGGGCATGTGCTGCACTACATATATAATGTGGGCATGTGCTGCCTACATATATACTAGCTGGCGGCCATTGGTGCTGAACTACATTATACTTGGGGCATGTGCTGCACTACATCATATATTGGGGGCTGTGCTGTACTACATATATACTGGGGGCATGTGCTGCATACATATATACTGGGGGCATGTGCCTGACTTCATATAGCGGGTGCTTGTTCTGGGCAACATATATACTTGGGTGGAATTGCTGTATTACCTATTATACCGGGGGCATGTCTGCCTACATGATATCTGGGTGCTTGTGTCTGGGCGTACCATATATACTGGGGGCATGTGCTGCACTTCATATAATACTTGGGTGGCATGGTGCTGCACTAACATATACTGGGGCATGTGCTGCTACATTTATACTGGGGTCTGGGCTGCTACATATATATGGGGAGGCATGTGCTGCATACATATATACTGGGGCATTTCTGCATACTATATAGCTGGGGGCATGTGTGATATTTCGGGGCAGGCTGCATACATATATTACTGGGGGCATGTGCCTGAACTTTCATTATCTTGGGTGCTTGTTCTGGGCAAATATATACTGGGTGCTTGTTCTGAGCTCATATATCACTGGGGGCAAGTTGCTTGCACTACATATATACTGGGGGCATGTGCTGCAACTACTATTATGGGGCAGTGTGCTGCAACTTCATATATACTGGGCCATGTGCTTAAAGTATATGTGCTTCGGGGCAACCATATATACTGGGGGGAATGTGCGGTATAACCTATCTAACCCGCGGGCATGTGCTGCATAGCATATATCTGGGTGCTTGTTCTGGGCTGTCATTATACTGGGGAATGTGCTGTGGTTCACCTATATACTGGGGCGCATTTGCTGCATACATTCATTCTGGGCAGTGCTTTGACTACCCATAGTACTGGGGGCATGTTGCTGCATACATATATACTGGGTGCTGTGCTTCACTTTAATATACTCGGGGGCATGTGCTGCCTTGCATGTAACTGGTGGGCATGTTCTGCAATACATATATACTGGGGGGCAATGTGCTGAACTCATATATACTGGGTTGCTTGTTTCTGCTGCAAACATATATACTGGGGGGAATGTGCTGTAAGTATACCTATATACCGGGCAGGCTAACATTTTGGTGCTGTGCATACATATAATGGGGGAGTGGGGGGATGCGTCATATAAGGGGACATGTGCTGCATACATATATACTGCGGCCATGTGCTGGGCTACACAATACGGGAAGTGTTGTGTACCATATATAACTGATGACATGTGCTGAATAATATACAACGGACCTTGTGTGGCTACATATATAACTGGGGGCATTGGCTGCACTACATATATTGGGGGCATGTGCTGGTTTTACCTATATACTGGGGACATGTACGGCATACATAGTAATGGGGACTGTGCTTGTGGGCCAATACATATATACTGGGGGAATGTGCCTGTGTTACCTATAACTTGGGGACCATGTACTGTCATACATATATCACTGGGGGCAGTGCTGCATACATATATACTTGGGGGCATGTGCTGGCACTACATATATACTGGGGGCAATGTTCTGCACTACCTATATACTGGGGGCATGTGCTACAACTACATTATACTGGGGGCGGAGGTGCGCACTCATATATATTGGGGCATGTGCTGTACTACATATATACTGGGGGCACTGGTGCTGCATAGCTATATACGGGGGCATGTGCTGAAAACTTCATATATACTGGGTGCTGTTTCTGGCAACATATAATACTGGGGGAATGTGCTGTATTACCTATATACCGGGGACCCCGGCATTGCTGCATACATATATCTCTGGGTGCTTGTTCTGTGGGCTTAACACATATATACTGGGGCATTTGGCTGCACTTCATATATACTGGGGGCATGTGCTTGCACTACATATCTACGGGCATGTGTCTTGTCTACATTATACTATGGTGTCATGTGCTGCATACATTTATACTGGGGGCATGTCTGTACTACATATTACTGGGGGCATGGCTGCAACTATATAGGGGCATGTTGCTGTACATATACTGGGGCATTTGCTGCGCATCATATATCTGGGGGCATGGCGTGAACTTCATATATACTTGGTGCTTTGTTCCTGGGCAAATATTAGACTGGGTGCTTGTTCGAAGCTACATATTACTGGGGGCAAGTGCTGCACTACATAGTACTGGGGGCATGTGCTGCATCTGCATATATACCTGGGGGCATGTGCTGCCTTCATATATACTGGGTGCTTGTTTCTGGGCACATATATACTGGGGGAAATGTGCGTTTATAACCTATATAGCCGCGGGTCAGTGCTGCATACATATATACTGGGTGCTTGTTCTGGGCTGCATATATACTCGGGGATGTGCTGTGTTACCTATATACTAAGGGGGCATTTGGCTGCATCATATTCGGGGCAGGTGCTTTGACCCCATGTACTGGGGGGCTCGTGCTGCTACATTATAACCTGGGGGCATGGTCTCACTTTATAGTATACTGGGGGCTGGGGGCTGTGCTGCACTTCATGTAAAACTGGGGGCAATGTGCTCGCATACAGATTACTGGGGCATTTGCTGAACTTCATATATACTGGGTGCTTGTCTGGGCAACATATATACTGGGGGAATGTGCTTATTACCTATATACAACCGGGGGCATGTGCCTGTCACTACATATATACTGGGGGCATGTGCTGCAATACATATATAATGGGACATGTGCTGCCATACATATATACCTGCGGCGCCATGTCTGGGCTACCCAAATACTGGGGAAAAAAAAAAAAAAAAAAAATGTGTTGTTTCCTATATACTTAGTGCAGTGTGCTGAATACATATACAATCTGGCGGATCATTGTTGGGCTACATATACTAGGGTGGCATGTGCTGCACACATATATATTGGGGAGGCATGTGCTGTTTAATCCTATATAGCTGATGGGACATGTCTGCACTAATAATCTAACTGGGGACATGTGCGCATACTCTACATACTGGGGAAATGTGCTGTTTACCTATATACTCTGGGGACATGTCTGCATACATATACCTGGGGGCATGTGCTGTCATACATCATTGATACTGGGGGGCATCTCTGCCACTACATATATACTGGGGCATGGCTGCACTACATATATACTTGGGGGGCATGTGCTACACTACAATATTAGCTGGGCGGCATGTCTGCTCATACTATATATTCGGGGGCAGTGCTGTCTACATATATACTGGGGGCATGTGCTGCCTCATATATACCTGGGGGCATGTGCTGAACTCTCATATATACTGGGTGCTTGTTCTGGCAACATATAGTACTGGTGGGAATGTGCTGTATTACCTCTATACCGGGGGCATGTGCTGCATATATATACATGCTGGTGCTTGTTCTGGGCTACATATTATACTGGGCGGCAGGGCTGCACTTCATATTACTGGGGGCATGTGCTGGCACATATAAACTGCATTTCGGAACATTTATACTGGGGGCATGTGCTGTACTACATACATGTACTGGGGTCATGGGCTGCATACATTTATACTGGGCATTCTGTTACAGGAGCATGTGCTCGCATACATATACTGGGGGCATGTGCTTGCATACCTATTACTGGGGGCATGTGCTGATCATTCATACTGGGAATTCAACTTCTTAACGGGTGCTTGTTCTGTTGGCAAAATATATACTGGGTGCTTGTATCTGCTACATATACCGGGGGGCAAGTGCTGCACTACATATATACTGGGGGCATGTGCTGCACTGACATTATACTGGGGGCATGTGCTGCCTTGCCTATCTACTGGGGTGCTATTCTGTGCACTCATATATACTGGTGCTTGCGGAAATTATACGATTAGTCGGTAACCTATTACCGCGGCATGGTGCTGCTACATAGAATACTGTGTGCTTGTTCTCGGCTGCATATATACTGGGGGAATGTGCTGTGTTACCTATATAATACTGGGGGCATTTGCTGCATACATATATTCTGGGGCAGGTGCTTTGACTACCCATATACTGGGGGCATGTGCTGCATACATATATACGTACTGGGCATGTGCTGCCTATATATACTGGGGCTGTGCTCACTTCTTAAACTGGGGAGGCGCCTTTTTCAATGGGCTGTCTGCATACATAAATACTGGGGGCATGTGCTGAATCAAACTGGGCATTGTGCCGACTACTATATCTGGGCATGGCGATTGGGGGGCAATGTCTGACTTTAACGGGCCCAACTATAACTTGGGGGAAATGTGCTGTATTACCTTAGACACCGGGGGCGATGTGTGCTGCATCACAATATATACTGGGGGCATGTGCTGCATACCATATATATGGGGAATGTGCTGCATAACATATATACTGCGGCATGTGCCTGGGGCTTACCACATCTGGGGAATGTGGTTTTGTACCTATATACTGAGGACATGTTGCTGATACATATACACGGGACATTTTGGTTTGCTACATATATACTGGGGGCATGTGCTGCACTACATATATATTGGGGGATGTGCTGTTTACCTATATACTGGGGGACATGTATGCATACATATATAATGGGACATGTGCTGCATACAACTTATACGGGGGATGTGCTGTGTTACCTATATATGGGAGCATGTCCTGGCATACATAAGATACTGGGGGCCATGTGCTGCATACATTATACTGGGGGCATGTGCTGCACTTAATCGGGCTGCCTGATACCTATATACTGGGGTGTGCTATATTAACTGCATGTCTTGCACTACTATATACTGGGACTGGGCGATGTTGCTGCACACACTATATACTGGGGGCATGTGCTACACTAGCATATATGACTTGGGGGCATTGCTGCAACACATATATCGTGGGGGCATGTGCTTGCTATCATTATATACTGGGGCAGTGCTGCTTCATATTACTGGGGCTTGTTCGGGCAACATCTATACTGGGTGACATGTGCTGATATCCTATATCTACTCTGGGTGGCATGTTGCTGCACTACATATATCCACTGGGGCTTGGTCTGGGCCTACATATATACTGGGGGCATGTGCTCACTACAATATACTGGGGGCATGTGCTGCATACATATATATTGGGGTATGTGCTATGTGCTGATACTACTATTGGGATACTGGGGGCATGGTCTGTACATACATATAGTACTGGGGGCATGTTGCTTGCATACATATATTTTACGGGGGTGCATTGCTGGGCATATATATACGGGGGCATGTGCTGATACTTACTATAATACCTCTCCGGGGGGAGGTGTGCTGCTTCATATGAGACTGGTTCTTGTTCTGGGGCAAATGGGATATATACTGGGTGCATTGTTCTGTCTCTAGGGGCTGTTACATATAACTGGGGGCATGTGCTGTCATACTATCTACGGGGCATGTTGCACTATAGATTACATATATGGGCAATGCCATCATATTACTGGGGGCATGTGCTGCACTTCGATATAACTGGGGCGTTGTTCTGGGCACATATATAACTGGGGGAATGTCTGGGTAACCTATATACCGCGGGGCATGTAGCTGGCATACTATATACGGGTGCTTGTCTGGGCTGCATATTACTTGGGGGAATGTGCTTGTGTTACTATCTACTAGGGGCATTGTCTGCATAATATATCTGGGCAGGTGCTTTGTCTGGCTCATATATCTGGGGCAATGTGCTGACACATATACTTGGGGGGCAATGTGCTGCACATTCATATATACTGGTGCTTTCTAGGCCATCTGCAGTGGGAATGCATAAGAGCTTTAACGAAAAAAAGGTTGGATGGTGACGAATCTTATCTTAGTTACTGGCAAGTGACTTGGTTGTGATGGCTATAGGTACTGGGGATGTGCGGTGGCTACTATATATACTGGTGGGCATTTGCTGCCTCATTAATCTGGGGGCAATGTGCTGCATACATTTACTGGGGGCCATGTTGCTGATATAATCGGGGCTGTTGCGCATTATATACTGGGGTCATGTGCGATGATACTTATAACTGGATGTCGCCATCATACTATGGGGTGCACGTGCTGCATTATGGGCATCTCTACATTTATACTGGGGGCATGTCGCATCTATAACTTCCATTGCGCATATAATCTTGATGTGCTGCTAAATCTTTGCTTTTCTGGGCACATATATAACTGTGGGGATGTTGCTGTCTTACCTTATACCTGGGCATTTGCTGCATCTATACTATATATCTGGGGCAGTGCTGGTAATAACTGGAATTCTGCATACATATATAACTGGGGGATGTCTCATATAATATTGTGGGGAAGGCTGCATACATATTACTGGGCTGTTCTGGGCTACACTAATACTGGGGAGTTTTACCCACTGAGGTGCTGCTAATACATACTAATGGGACATGTGTTGGGCTCATATATACTGGGGGCCATTTGCTGGCAACATATATAATTGGGGCATGTGCTTGTGCCTCATATACTGGGTTTGTGGACATAGTATGGCATGTCTCATACATTTATATGGGAGGCATTTGCTTGCAATACATATATCTGGGTTGTCTGGCACTGTTACTGGGGTCGGGTCTTTCACATTATCCTGGGGGCATATGTCGCTGCATAATTAAGAGGGGGGCATGTTGCTGCATACTGATATTACTGGGGGCATGTGCTGCAACTTACAATATACGTGGGGCAGTGCTGCACTACATATATACTGGGGTGCAATGTGCTGTCATACTAAACTGGTGGCTGTGGCTGCACTACTATATACTGGGGGCATGTGCTGCACTACATATATACTGGGGGCATGTGGCTACACTACATATATAACTGGGGGCAAATGTGCTGCCTAACATATATTTGGGGGCATGTGCTGTACTACATTATATGGGGTCATGTGCGTGCACTACATATATACTTGGGGCATGTGCTGCACACATATATACTGGTCATGTGCGCATACAATCTACTGGGGGAATGTGCTGCCTACATATATACTGGGGCAGGTGCTGCACTACATAGATACTGGGGCATGTGGCTACCCTACATATTACTGGGGTCATGTTCTGCACTACATAATATGGGGGCATGTGCGTACTACATATATACTGGGGGCATTGCTGCATAGCATATTACTGGGGCTGGGTGCATGTGCTGACTTCATATTTACTGAGGTGCTTGTTCTGGGAACATATATACTGGGGGAATGTGCTGTATTACCTATATACCCGGGTCATGTGCTGCATACATATATACTCGGTGCCTTTTTTCTGGGCTACATATATACTGGGGCATGTGCTGCCTTGCAATATAATGGGGGCATGTGCTGACTACAATATACTGGGTCCATGTGGGCTTTCATGCATACTTTTATACTGGGGCATGTGCTGGTACTACATATATACTGGGGGCATGTGCTGCACTTCATATATACTGGGTGCTTGTTCTGGGCAACATATATACTGGGGATGTGCTTTATTGCTATATACCGGGGGCATGTGCCTGGCATACATATATACTGTTGCTTGTTCTGGGCTGCATATAGTACTGGGGGAAATTTGCTGTGTTACCTATATACCTAGGGCATGTGCTGGCTACATATATACTGGGTGCTTGTTCTGGGCTGCATATATACTGGGGGAATGTGCGGTGTTACCTATATACTGGGGGCATGTGCTGCACTTCATATATACTGGGTGCTTGTTCTGGGCAACATATATACTGGGGGAATGTGCTGTATTGCCTTTCTCATCCAGGGGCATTGCTGCATACATATACTGGGGGTGCTTGTTCTGGGCTGCATATATACTGGGGGGAATGTGCGGTGTTACTATTACTGGGTGGGGGCATTTGCTGCATATATATTTCGGGGCATGTGCTGCTACATATATACTGAGGGCATGTGCTGCACTCATATATACTGGGGTCATGTGCGCACTTCATATATACTGGGGGCATGTGCGCATACATTTATACTGGGGCATGTGCTGCACTTCATATATACTGGGGACACGTGCTGGCACTTCATATATACTGGGGGCATTGCTGCATACATTTATACTGGGGGCATTTGCTGCATAATATATACATGGGGCATGTGCTGTCATACATTTTATACTGGGGGCATGTGCTGCAATATATATTACTGATACTGGGTGCTTGTCTGGGCCTACATATTACTTGGGGGAATGTGCTGGTTCCCATATACTGGGGGCATTTTGCTGCAATATATATATATATATATTTCTGGGGCAGGTGCTTTGGCTCCCCATATACTTGGGACATGTCTTCATACTTATACGGGGGGGGCATGTGCTGCTACAATATATTGGGAATGTTCTGCATACATATTATACTGGGTGCTTTTTCTGCTACATATATAATGGGGGCAAATGTGCTGCATACATATATACTGGGTTCTTGTTCTGGGCTACATATATACTGGGGCATGTGCTGCATACATATATACTGGGGCTGTGCTGCACTTCATATATACTGGGTGCTTGTTTCTGGCTACATATATATGGGGTCATGGTGCTGCATACATTTATACGGGGGCATGTGCTGGCACTTTCATATATACTGGGGCTTGTTCTGGTCTACATATATATACTGGGGCATGTTCTTCTGCATACATTATACTGGGGCAATGTGCTGCATACATTAATACTGGGGGCAATGTGCTGCACGGCCTAATACTGGGGGCATGTGCTGCACTACATATATACTGGGGTCAAGATGGTGCCTGCATACATATAATGGGGAATGTGCTGTGTTACCTATATACGGGGGCATTGCTCATATAGATATTCTGGGATTCTGGGCATGTGCTTGGCTAACCCATATACTTGGGGCATGTGTTGGGCTACCTAGGACTGTGTGGGCGGAAGCACCATTTCATTTTCCCCTCCGGGATCATCCCTGATACGCCTCTTTTGCTACGATTTCACAGGGGTGCCATTTTGCTTGTCTTCCTAATGCACCAAAGTGCCCTCGTCCACGCCCGGTGCGCTGCCAAGAAGTGCAGGAAAAGGTCCATCAGCAATTTTCCCTAGTGGTTTTCTGGTTTTGAGCCTTTGTCTTATTAATATCCTTAGGATAAGAATTAGGTAGTGATTGATTGGAAGACAACACATGGACCCAGCTCCCATTAGCTTTTCTAAGTTTCAAAACTATACAGAGGACAGAACCTGACGCACAGACTGACCTACTACACAGTGGGGCCAGCAGAGCTGCAGTCCCCCATACCCCCCCGGGCCCCACTATACCTACCGTGACAGGGCCTACTGCTTCTCACTACAACTGTTTCATAGATTTTGCTCCCCAGTGTCGGTGCAAGGGTCCAGATGAAGGATATGTCTCTGTATTCTGTGACCAGTAACCCTTCATAGGGAATGCTCGGATACCTTTGTAATGATGGAAACCATCGGTGGCCGCCCGCTTAATCTCAAACTGTGAATCATTGAATGACGTTGTAATCAGACCCGACTTTCCTCCGGTCCTAGGCTTCCGTCCTTCATAACGATACGTTCAATATGTCAAACACTGGCTGAAATTTTCATCCAATTGTATTTCTTCTCCGCCGGGTATAATCTCACTCTTCTCAGGTAATTGTTTAATACTGTAAAGGCAATGGACAAGTAACTGCTTCATATTTTCTTGGCCAAGTTTTCAGAAAATTCCTAAAATACATGGGTCCATTTACTAAGGGCCCGATCGGTTTTTCCCGACGGGTTTATCCTAAAATTTCCGATTTGCCCCGATTTCCCTGATTGTCCCGGATTTTGGCGCACGCAATCGGTTGTGCGCATCAGCGCTGGCATGCCCATGAAGGAATTCGGGGGGTGTGGCCAGTATGAAAACCCAACGGATTCGAAAAAACCGCCGCACTTTTTTTTAAAAAATGTCGCTTGACAGTGCTTACCTGTCTCACCAGCGTAGGACGGTGAACTTCATGTGCACTCCGACGGATTCACGCAGGAATTACCCTCAGTGAATCCCGGCAGAACCCAGAATCCTCCTGCAGAGAATGCGCCGCTGGAATCGCGGAATGTACCGGGTAAGTAAAGCTGCCCCATTGGTGCCAAACCTGTTAGGCTACATCACACACGTGTATGGGGACGTATATACGGCTGATATCCGTCCCCCTACCCTTCCCTGGACTCACGGCCCTGTATGGGAGTGGCCCGGTTGCAGCACACAAACGTGGCACCGTCCGTTCTGTAGCCCGGGAAAGATAGGAAATGGTACGGTCGGCGGGCCCATACATCGTGTGAATGTACCTTACAGCGATTTGAGCAAATGCAAAAATGAGTGCGCTCTTTTCATCCTCGCTATAAAGAATGAATAGATTTCAATCACAGGCGCCTCGAATGGACCCCACCAAAAAGCTGTTTCATCACAAAAATCCCCAAACCATAACCTCAAAAATTGCACAGCTTTTAGGACTCAGGACAACTTTGTATGGCCAAAACTTTTTTCCTCAATGGTTTAAACACCCAAAACTTTTTTTCTCTATGAATCATACCGCAGAAATTGGGGGCAGGTCGTCGACGATCCAACGATTCGGACTGAGCAGGATTTTACTTTCAAATTGTGTCGCAAGACAATGCACTTTTTTTCATGCACCAGGAAGAACGTGAACTTCCGGGGACCTGAGCGGGACCGACCATGCAGGATATCATGTGCAGGATCTTATTGACTCCCCACATGCGCATTAACACGGACCCTGCACTTACATTTAACCAGGAAGAAGAAGCCCCCAGTATATATGTAGTGCAGCACATGCCCCCAGTATATATGTATGCAGCACATGCCCCCAGTATATATGTATGCAGCACATGTCCCCAGTATATGGGTAGCCAAAGCACCTGCCCCAGAATATATATATATGCAGCAAATGCCCCCAGTATATAGGTAACACAGCACATTCCCCCAGTATATATGTAGCCCAGAACAAGCACCCAGTATATATGAAGTGCAGCACATGCCCCCAGTATATATGTATGCAGCACATTCCCCCATTATATATGTAGCCCAGCACATGTCCTCATTGTACATCTATGCAGCACATGCCCCCATTATAAATGTATGCAGCACATGCCCCCAGTATATATGTAGCCCAGAACAAGCACCCAGAATATATGTAGCCCAGAGCAAGCACCCAGCATATATGTATGCAGCACATGCCCCCAATATATATGTAGTGCAGCACATGCCCCCAGTATATATGTAGAGACGCTTACCTAAACCTACCCCTCCACGATCTTCATGTCGAACCTCCTACTCTCGAAGACATCTGAGGAATCTGCCTCCCGAGCAGAAGTAGGGAATTGTTGGGAACATGCTGTTCAGCGAATTGGCTTCAGGAGTGAGACATGGTCGGAGTTCAGGATGCGCATAGTGAAGGGAGGCGGAGCTTGTGGACTTCCACTTGATTGATGCATTGATTACCCTACGTTTGTAGTGGGGATCTTATACTGACGTATCTGGAGGAATACCTACTTTTGTCCACCAGGAGAGAAGATACAGGAAGGGAGCTTGACCTTTCTTATCAGCCTTGGGTCTTGGTTTGGTCTGTAGCTTGTAGAAGGGACTGGGCAGGTCTGGTCCCAAATAGACTTGATGGGCTGCACCAGATTTCTATTCTAGCAGGGAAATCAGAGGGAAGTGGAAAGCGGAAAGACCACTCCAAAGAATGAAGCCGAGCCAGTAGGATTGTAGTAGGAAACTCAGCCCAAGGTAGTAAGTCAGCCCATTGTCTTGACGGCTTAGACGCAGGAGCTGCTGGCGGATTGGTAGCGCCCAAAGTCTGGTTTCATCAATCTTTATATTTGACCTTTCCACTGAGGGTGGTAGGCAGACAGAAAAGTCTAGGTTGACATGCAGCTGGTGACACAAGGAACCCCAGAATTTGGACACAAACTGACTCCCGGTTTGGACCGTAGCGAAGACCTGCAGCTGGAGAGATATGTTTGAGGAACAAACGCAAGCTGTGGGGAAGAATGGAAGACCTGAAGGGAAATAAAATGGGACATCTTTTGTGAAAACCGGTCCCGTCACCACCCAGATTAAAAGTAACTTGCCGAAGGAGTACAAAATGGCCCCCAGATTGGTACAAATCCATTGCAACGGGAACCACGGCGACGTGAGGATCGACAAATGGAAGTAACAGTCCTCTTGGTTTGAGACAAGAGGGTTTGTGTGGGCACAGTAGAGGGCAGGATCCCACAAACTAACTGCCCAACGACTCCTTGACCAGGTCCCGCCACCAGCAGTAGTAGCAGGAGATGAGGGCCGCTGGCGTTGCCAACCCACAGGATGCCCAGCCACATATAGAAGAATGTTCCCAAGACAAACATCCTCTTGCCGGAGAGCAGTCAACATATGCATTCTGCTGGGGATGAAGCTGCCGAATGACCACCAGAGCTCAACAAAAGCGGTCAGGAGAATTATGTGCCGAGGGAGACCGGTCTCTCCACAACATCCGAAAGACAGGGACAGGGCATCACCTTGACTTCTTGTCAGCTGGAACAGAATGGCATCAGAGGTCGAAGCGAGAGAAAAATAATGGACGCCACCAGTGCTTGCCGGGATAGAGTCAGCGCTGTGAGGAAGTTTGGCCCTTGTGGCCTTTCTGGGTGAGCCCGCTCCAGACTCTACACAGTAGGACAATCCACACTCAAGATGGAAAGGCTTTTTAATCAGGCCTGCGGGGCTAGAGCCGAACAAAAGCGTACTTCAACTTGGAAAGGCCCTCTTCAGCTGTAGGAGTACTAAGCATGTTGTTTGGCACCCTTCTTGGTGAGTGCCACGAATGTGGGAGGACACCAGAGTGGAGAAAGCTGAATAAAAACCTGTTAGTACTAGTTTCCAACAAAAACCCAGGAACCTCTGTATGGCATCGGAGGCTTCTGGGCACTTGGCCAATGAAGAAATGCAGACAGTTCGTGGGATCCATTATGGAGGCCTCTGTCGGAAATTATATAACCCAGGTATGGAAGGGCTGTGTCTGGTTAACACTGGAATTTTTCAGCTTGGCGTAGAGTAGGCTGTTGGACAAAGTCGACCAAATACTTGACGTTTACGTGTGTTGGGGGATTCAGCTCTGGAGAGAGTACACCAAGATGTCCTCCAGGTAAACCATGAACCAACTATACCTCATAGCCTAAGTTTTTGGAAATGACACAACATCTTCTATTGTAACCTGAATTGTTGCCTCTGGGTTGTCAGAATGTTTTTATCAATACGAAATACAGTGCATCATACTATGAGTCACAAAAGCTTTTATTGACAGTTGGAATGAGTTAAGCAGCAAGTTCAAATTTGCAGTGTTGTCCCTTCTTCTCAGGACCTGCTGCAATTCTGCCCTGGCAATGCTCTCAATCAATTCTGGGACCAAAATCCGACTGATAGCCGTCATCCTTGACACAATCAATGCTTGCATTTTGTTACAATTGGTTTGGTTTATTTGTCTTGTGATGATTGCACCAAGTTCTCAATGGGATGTAAGATCTGGGGCATTTCCATTTGCCATGAACCCAAAATCTCTATGGTTTGTTCCTAACCATTTAGTTATCACCTCTTTGGCTTTATGGCAAGGTGGATCCATCATGCTGGAAAAGGGCTTTTGATCACCAAACTGCTCTTGGATGTGTTGGCGAAGTTGTTCTTGGAGGACATTCTGGTCCCATTCTTTATTCTGGACTGTGTTTTAGGCAATGACTGTAGACGAGCCGATCCCTTGGCTGAGTAGCCTCCCCCACCCAATGAATGTTGAGATGCTTATTTACAGTTGGCAGAGACAAGACTGGTGGTAACGCTCTCAACCTTGTCTTCTCTGACAAGCGTTTTCCAGATGGTCCAAACATCGGGTAAAGGGGATGTCATCAGAGAAATGGACTCTACCCCAGTCCTGAGCGTCACGCACCCTGTACCTTTTGCAGACTATCAGGTGTCCTGTCCCTGATGTTTTTTCTGGAGAGCAGTGGCTTCTTTGGCTGCCCTCCTTGACACAGGCCTTGCTCACAGAGAGTCCCGCCACAATGCGTGAGGATGCACTCACACCTGCTGCTGCCATTCTGAGCAAGCTCTCATGCTGGTAAGCCCGTATCTCGAACACTTTTACGAATGGCTCCTGGAGCTTGCTGGGTCCTTCTTTGGCGCCCTGGAGCTCTTTTGGCAACAATGGAACCTGTCTCCTTGAATTCCTTGATGATGCGATAGATGGTGACTGGGTGCAATCTTTCTAGCTGTGGATACTCTTTCCCTGTTAGGCCAGTTTGTGCCGTGTCAATGATGATGCACGGTTTCTTCCTTAGAGATAACCATGGTTAACCGAAAGAAACAAGTGATGCAAGCACCAGCCTCCTTTTAAAGTGTCGCAGTGGTGGGATCTACTCATGACAGATTGATCTCCTGCCACTGTCTCTCAACACCCACACCAGTGTTAATGAGCAATCACTTGACACGATGTTAGCTGCTCATTTAAGGCGAGGCCTGCAATGAAGTTGAAAATGTGTTTCAAAAAGTCATTTCTAGGCAAATATTGACTTTGAAATGAATTGGCTGTGAAGCTGATCTCGTTATAACTTCTGTGAGTACTAATGCAAATTGCCATTATAAAACCTGAGCAGTAACTTTGTAACAATTAACATGTTGTATCATTCTCAAATTAAAGCAGTCAATCAAAGGGCATTTAACTAAACTCAAATTCAAAGTGCCTGCACGGGTATAACACCGTCCTCCCTCGTCACCTTGGCGGATTCCAGATGAGATTGTAAGCACCCCAGATAAGCAAGCTTGAGATCACCCTGGAACGCATAGGCATCAAGAGTTCCGTAATCACGGCAGGGGGTATTGTTTTTAAATTTACCGTGATCTTGTTCACCCACAACAGGGCGTATACATGGATGTTATACGGGATGTTAAGAGCCGTCCTTACTTGATGGACAAAGAAAGAAGCTGCACCGGCCGGGACCAGAGGAGGCACTTGCATATGATGAAAACCCCCTCTAAGTCTCCTTATGTATTCGGACATGAGTCGTCGTCTCAGAACAAGAAAGCGCGATAGACATGACCTTCTGGGGAAGAGTGCACCCGGAAGGAGATCCACAGGGCACACACGATGGACCGATGAGCGGGGTAGCAAGTAGTTCCACTGTTTCTTAGGAAAACATCCGTTAAAGTCCCTGGTAACCCTTCAAGAGACTTGGAAGGACCACAGAAGAGGTCGGACCGGGAAGTGGTGCCCCATCATCAAGATTGGACAATTCAGGGCCCCCAACGCAGGTTCATCACAGCGTATCTCAATGAGGACTGGAGCATGGAGTTGAAGCCAGGAAGACCAGAAGAAGAGATGTTGTGGAGGCGGGGGGACCTATAGAAGACCTCTTTCTTGATGTAGGAATTTTTAACTGAAGGTCAGATGGTTCCATACTGGATCGATCGGAAAGAAGTGTCTGCCCACAAAAGAAATGACGCACGGGGTGACTTGAGGGGAACAACCGGATGTGATGCTGCGGAGACCAGAAGGCTCCGCACAAAGTTACCATGGAAACAGAGTCAGGAATGCTGAGACTTGCACGGAGGACCGGTATCGAACAGTACCGAACCGACTGAACAGTTCAGGAATAGTAGAAGCTGAATCCACACCTAGGACGCTCCACAAAGCCCTAGGTTGGCATTTCCCCCCCAACACGGTACGTTGGGGACGGATTGGACCAAGTCCCGATTAGGTGCTTGGGACTCTGCCCACAGTACGAGCAGAGGTTTTCTTGGAAACATCTGGAACATTCCCAGGCGTATTTCAGGCCTGTCACCTGCATGCGTTCCCTGCAGACTTGTGCACCGGAGGCTGGAGCGGCTTTGGACGGACAGCAGAGAGGGGCGGTGGATGGGGATGCCCTGGCCGTGACACCTTGTGAATGCTTCAGGCTTGGCCACTCCAGCTTTTAACCTTACTTTGGTCATCTTGAAACCCTTCAGATGACAAATAATGATATCCAAAAATGGCACGGGGGACGGTATCGAAACAGAACGAACCGCACTGGCACAGTACATGCATAGAGAAGCGAATTCACACTAATGACGCTTCTCCAGAAGCCCTAGGTGCGGGCTTTCCCGGACGTTGGGGAGCGGACGTTGGACACGTCACGATGAGGTGCTTGGACTGCCACAGTACGAGCAGAGTTTTCTGGAAACATCTGCGAACATCTCCCCAGGCGTAATGTCAGGCTCTGTCAACCTGATCGGTTCACCTGACCAGCGTGCACCGGAGGCTGGAGCGGCTTCTGGCCGGGGACAGCAGAAGGGGCAACGGAATGGGGATGCCTGTGCCCATTGACACCTTGTAATGCTTTCAAGGTCTTGGCACACTCCAGCTTTAACCTTCTTGGGTCCATCTTGACCCTTCAAGACAACTATATCCCAAAAGCATGGGGAGTACCGGTATCGAACAGTACCCGAACCGCACTGAAAGCATCAGGCATAAGAGAAGCTGAATTACAACACGAAGGACGGCTTCCTCCACCGAAGCCCTAGGTGCTGGGCACTTTTCCCGGACGTTGGGGACGGATGTGACAAGTCCCCGATGAGGTGCTTGGGAACTCGCCACAGTACGGCAGAGGTTTTGCTGGAACATCTGGGCAACATTCCCCAGGCGTATGTCAGGCTCGTCAACCTGCATCGGTTCACGCCAGACTGTGCACGGATGCTGGAGCGGGCTTCTGGGAGCGGACAGCAAGAGGGGCACGGATGGGGATGCCTGTGCCCAGACACCTTTGTAATGCTTTCAAGGTCTTGGCCACTCCAGACTTTAACTCTTGGGTTTCCATCTTCGAACCCTTCAGATGAGCAAACTATATCCCAAAAATGACATTCTTGAACTACAAATAAACATTTCTCTGGCTTAGAATACACAGACGTTCTCCCTGAAGATCAAATAAGACATCATAAGGGGCAGCCACATGGTCGCTCCACGGGTGCGACTAGGCCTTGAACCGGGGTGGCAGCCAAGGTAGGGATACAGGGTAGGCAGGACCATGGGAGGGCAGGACCGTGGGAAGGCAGGACCACGGGAAGGCAGACCACCTGAAGAAACGGCTGGCAGACCTCGGAAGAAGACGCTGACAGTACTCATGGAAGACCAATGGGATACCGGATACAGGATACCAGGACCGCCAAAGGATAACAGGACCACCACAGGATTGCATGCCGCCACAGGATTACAGACTGGCCACAACGGGGAATACACAACAGGAAAAGGGAACACCACAGGAGGAAGGATGGCCCTTTAAATTCCCTGGAGAGTCCGTGCGCACGCCACTAGCATAGGGAGAGCGCGGCTACAGAGAAGCCGAATGGGACCAGACGGGATCCGTCGCGGAATCCGGAGCCAGGAGAGGTGAGATTGTACCTTGGGGAGCAAGGACAGCAGGCAGCAAGCACAGGTGCACCTGCGATTCTGTACCAAGATCCTGGGTGCGGAATGACAATATCTCAAAATGACTTCCTCCAGATGATATTGAATGCAGTTTTTCTATTAATCTTCGCCTAATCCGCAGAAGTTTGTAGCCCCTCTCAAATCAACCACTTGGGCCCCCTCATCTCAAAATCTCCTTAGTAAAGAAAGAAAGGACATGGGACCACATCCGGTTTGATTTTCAATGAATGACAAAAGATTACCTGAGAAACTCCTACCATTTGCCTTTGATTTGATATCTATTGAATCAGAGGGTTTGACTGTGCTAGAGAACCGACTAGAAGGCCTCGACGCCGGTCCAAACCTGACAGTCACACACAACATTTGGAAAACTGTTGAAAATTACCAGATGTAAATGACCCAACCCAAGAACGAGCAAATGTAAGTTATAACTTGCCATCTTTTGTTATGCAGCTTATGGTCTATCCATCCCGAGGATAAGGCCCGCAGGTTCCAGTAGGCTCCTGCAGGCCCATTCCTGCTCGGTACACATGTGTGTTTAAAGACACAATGCGCTCTAATCGCAGGTTTGATTGGCTCTGCAAATGTGTGTGTGTGTGCCAGCAAGTCAAAGAACCATACACGAACACACTCTCCGTCTCCCTCTCAGATGATGATATTTTATCCAGACTGTGGGGGGAGGGGGGGGGAAGGGGGGGGGGGGTTATACCACAACCAATCAAAGAAAGTTCTATTCCAGTACTTGAAGACATGTTGCACTATTCCACAAGAACTTACAGCTCTAATTAGAGGACAAAGTGTCTGTGTTATTGACCAAAAGTTACCGCTAAAGCTTAAATATACTGTGTGCTGAGATTCTCTATGTTGTGACAAGAGTGAGAACGGTCATACCCTAAAGGATTCTGTCTCTCAGACACCGTCAATGAACTTACTGGATTATTTCTGGGGCCGCAATTTTGAAAGTTTAATAGTCATAGACATATATATCAGGGATTTTGTAGATCCACAAAATATTCAGAAATTGAGAGGCTCTACAACTGCGAGATACTTATCCTCGATGTTGTATGTAGAGGATTAATGGCCATTATATGATGTATATGTTGAACTTCTGCTGCTTAACTTGTCTCTAATACTGATTGTAGGCTCATCAGACCCTAAATTGGAAGCTCCACATTTAGCTCATGATAAATTTCAAATTAATGTGTAAGTTTCATTAATTACGACAACTGTCTTCTTGTTAGTACTAAACTATTCTGATTAATTGGACTTGTGTTTTCGTTCTGGTCTCCGTAGAATATTTAACATTGGGGAAAAAAATACATCGAGAGTTCAGAACGATCCAAGAAATAGCAAGACCTCCCAAGACCACATGTACTTCCCCTTGGTGCTGAGATAGGCCGGGATGAAGGAGATCCACCACAAAACCAGTGCAGAGTAGACCGAGCATGCTGAAGGTGATGTACTGGGCCCTCGTTTGAAGGTGTGTGGAGGTTCCTGGCAAAAAATGCTACAATAAAGCTCAACACGCCAGGGAATCAATGTATCCAATGGACAGGAAAGAAAAGCGATGGCAATACCCTCATTACACATAAATAATTGTGACTTTTCATCCTCTGTGCTGGTGTGATAATGCGGTGAATGTGGAATTGAAAAAGTACACACAGAAGAAGAACAGATCATTATTTTCAAGAAAAAGGCAACTAAGAAGCACAAAATCAGAGGATGATTGCTCCACCCCATTCATCCCCGCTTGCCTGGCCTATAACATTAAAAGCCAGATCCAACAGTTGTTTTAAGCTAAGACTGAGGATATGGCAATCGTAAAGGATGTTCCCGAAAGCACACCTGCCGAAGTGAGCAGGAACAACCTGGTTGGGTGACCCAATGAACAACAAAGGACAGAGGAAGGATAAGACGAGAGACGAGAAGATTATGAGTCGGAGGTTCTGGTTATTGGCTTTCACATGGTCGTGTTTCTTGTGCTTTGAATAGCATATGTCATGTTATTCTGACGTCCAGAAGTCAGAAAGCATGGAAATGATGAGCGGGATGTCCCCAGTGCTTCTCCATAAGACAGGTACTCCGGGATTCTCCAGATACAAGCGCGTCTCTCTTTCATTGGAGCCATTGCTCGATTGGACCTTCACCAACTTTTCCATATCTACAAGACACATTTATTGTTATTAGAAGTACGCAGGTGACCTCAGTTTCCTCTAGCACAGATCTATCTTATAGACGGTGTCAAGCAATTTAGTTTGGATTTGATTGTGTGTATAATGCAAGAACTTCTTGGGCTTGTAATCCTGCTGATTAACATTCTCAAACAAGTAAAATCCACACTTTGATACGTTCGTTGTGAAATCCTGGATGGATGTGTAGCCAATCACCTCCATGACAATAAAATAACAATGGCAAATGGGGGAGGAAAGTGTGGGAGTGGTTCTTTACACTCAATATTGTAAACTAAGGGATTTCGGAAGGCCTGGAAATGTAGTAAGTTGTTTAAAATTGCAATAGATCAACCTAACTATAAATGGTCGTATCAACACTTGTGAGGTTATATTGAATGGTAAAGCATGGGTCAAAATGGTCCATCAGAGCACAGGAGATCTTTCTGAGGACCTAGGTTTCTCAAACCATAATAATGGGGTTTCAATGGTCTGCAGAAAATTCATTAGAAGTTGAGCCTTGAAACAGTAACATTTATATACTTATAAATATCAGTCCCCGTACTACATATCTCCAGTGTACTACTATATATATTGATGGGAGTCAAATACTTGAGACTCTCTGGAGCAGCAGGGTAGGAGATACCAACAAATGATGTCCTCTCACATCATATGCTCAACGTGGTCCATATTGACATAATAGCATGCGATATGACTACATATCTTTCTGTTTTTAACTCAAAAATCAGCCATGCTTCGGGAATATGTTGTCCATTCTGCAACAACCATTAAACTGTAATTCTGAAAAGGCACTTTAAAACTCCAAAATAATTCGTCCATAATTCTTTTTACTATTCATACATTACGGCCTTATTATAGAGCTTCAGGTGTGCCAGATTATCTCTTCGTAAATCAGAATTTGATTGACGATCCCAGTACTTACCCGTGGAATTAGTAATCTCGCACCTTTGGACATGGAAAGCAATGTGGCAGCAACTTCTGTCTTCCTTCCGTGATGGAGTCTGGTATCCTGGTCGGCAGGACGCGGAGCACACGCAGCGTGGAGTCTTAAAAACAGATCAAAATTCATGATGTTACTTGGGTTTGATCCAAACAGTCCAAATAATTTAATTATGCTAATTGCAGTCTTATTCAACGCAGTATAGTACAAAATACGACTGTGCACGGGGCTCCCGTGACCACATCCGGTCGCGGGCGCACCTGTGTCCTTCTCCATCCCCGGCCACTTCTCCACTCTGTTCACCTTCCTCGTTCCAGTCAGTGGTTCTGGCAGCCGGGAGTGCTCCCCATGTTCTCTTGGGCCGCGCTGCCAGCGCGCGAAGATTTAAAGGGCCAGTGCAAAACCGTCTGATGGTGCTGGCTATTCCTGGATATGGATATAAACTGGCCTCACCTCAGCATTCTGACGATTCTTTGTGCTGTATCCTCAGGGAAAGCTTGTTTCGTTGCCCAGTGCCTTCTGACGATGCCCATTGTGGACCCGTTCCGTTCCTGCTTGACTCCGTGCTGCCTGTCCTGGCCACCAGCTATGTTCCTGATTGATCTTGTGCGCCTGTCCCCACCACGATTCTGCATCACGACTTGTACTCACCCTTGGCACATAAGGCAACAGGCAAATTCACCACTTGCTGGAGTACCGTGGTACCACGTCATCAGCAAGTCCATCCCGCGTTCGCAAGGGGCTCTCTGGTGCAAAACGCCTCCCAGGTGTCGGCTTATGCCATCGCTTGTGGTGTGGACACGAGACATCCACTACCACTGATCCTGGACAGTAAGAATCCCCCATGGATTCCGCCAAGGTTTCCGCTACTGAACCTCAGTGTCTTACCATCATCATGGCCCGGCGGATTTGCCTGCTACAAGGTCAGCAGCTCCAGACAGCCACCGCTGTTTTACCGCAGCTCGTCAGCATCCTGAGGCAAATGAGGTGAAGGACCACCTCAATACCCATGACGGTCAACTTCGTAATAACTACGTACATGCCTTTGGACCTGTGCAATGCGCACTGCAGTGTTTCCAGGAATTTGTCAACAATATCTTCAGGGATTTCCTCTACCACCTGTAAAACGTAGTTTACCGGACGATATCTTGGGGTTCTCTTCTGACCTGCTCTACGAAAAGATTGATGGGGGAACATTTTTATTACTCTCGAGTGGCTGCATCACTGGGTGGCAGACACTCAGTAGCCCTCATTTCTGTTATACTTGTGGCCAGACCTGTCAAAGATATGTGGGATTTAGTGGGTTTCCTGTACCTTCTGCTGCCTCGTACAAGCCATCTCGCCCTAAAAACCTGCTGGTATCCTACTGCAGTTGTCGTTACAACAGCTTGCCCGTGGACTCCGTGTCCATGGACTTTATTACGGATCTAACATCTTCTCTGATTTCCATCATCTGGGGGGTAACGAACCTCTGGTTCTTTAAGATGTCCATTTCTTCCGCTCCCAGTTCTGCCGCTGCTACTCCTCGTCCTGGGCGTCCTATTTCTGGCACATGTCTCGGACCGTTTGTTTCGAGATTTTGGCGTTCAAGCGGACTTCTCCTCCGCATATCAGAGAGTCACCAAACTCTTGGGCTGTTACCTTCAGTCATTTGTGCTCTGCACGTCAGGACGCTGGTCTACTCTGTACTGTGGGCAGAGTCGGACTTGGAGTCTAGTGGCGCTGCCCCTTTCTTATATGTCTAGGGACAATTCCCATCCACCGACTGTTCCCTCTGTCCATTTTCAGCTTTTCCCTCGGTGGAAAAATTGCTGCAGGACTCAGTCAATCTGGGAACAGCACATCAGGTCACTACTTCAACACTACGACGCCTGTAGCGAAACACACCGTCCGCGGTGATCTCCCGTGCCCATCAGGTCTTCTCTAGGGTCAGCACACTTCTCTGTTTCTGAGGACATTCCTGAAAAACGGTAAAAAACGCTCATTTACCCGGTGAACAGGCTTATATTGAAAGATGATTAATACAATAGGACATCTAAAAAACTATCTTTCATTACAGAGCAGTGTCATTTTAGTCAGTCATTTACATTTTGCCCTCATATAGTGCAATCTCAGCTGTCTTAATTAATAGAGATGTGATACCTCGTGTCGCCTGCATATTTTTACCAAAAATCCTTTCTTTTTATTTTCTTCTCATGTACCTCCTCCATTGCTTCTAAGATTATTAGACTAAAAGAAAATAAAAGGACACCAACAGGCGCTCATTAGGGCAAACACCCGTTTGGTGAACTAAGGTCAGGTTAGTTCTCCTCTCACCTGGGAGTCATGCTCAGTTGCATAACTACTCAGAGTGGTCAAGAGATGATGTAGCCTGCAGTGTCGCCTAACCGGTTCCTCCTGGCAGGACGTATGCAAATGGTCAGTGGATTAAAGGGAAAGAAGTGGAGGGATCTCAGGCTCAACCAAATGTTTGATCAAAAATCATTTATATTCACAAGTTGTCAATTAATGAACAACGCGTTTCGGGGGCGACGCTCCTTCGTCAGGTTCTTAATATTTGTGATCAGTTGGAGGAGAATATAAAGCTGATTAAAAGCAGTGTAAATCTAAGTGAAGGCTGAAGGTTGGTGCGCAGTACACGCTTACCACGCTCCATGCAGCAGCAGCAACCCTCTCTCTCCAAGGACCTCTAATGATTAGTGATAATGAATTAACTTTTTAAATTTGGTATTTAAAAATCAAATTTGTGATATGGTAATCTTTGTTTTTATCATAAAATGGATAATTGTGGTCTCTGCAGCCATCTCGTGCTTTGTTTGTTTGGTAAGTCCTTAGGGATTAAAGAGGTAATAGAGTTAATTTTGCATATAGTAGTAGAGGACTCATTTGGGTGGAACTATCTTCAAACATCGGCACTCCAAGACCCAGCAACAAGGACAAGGTCCTGCGCCCAGCACTCAAAGATTCAAAGGGCCAGCGCACCACTGATAGGTGCCATTCCCTGGATATGGATTCAAATCCAGCCTCTCACTAGCAGTCCCTGCCGGATTTGTGCTACTGCTCATCAGAGAAAGCTTCGTTTGCCTTTTCCTGTTTCTTGAAGTTGACCTCCGTGCTGCCTGTCATGACCTCCTGTTGTCCTGACATTGATCCTTTGCTGGCCTGTTTTCGACCTATGCTGCCCACTACCACAATTCTGCTACGACTTTTACCGCGCCTTGGATAACCATCGCGGGGTAAGTCGTGCTTGTGGGTGACCTGGGGCGTTACCCTTTCCGAAGCCAAAGTGCATCCTGCTTGTTGCGCGGGCTCTGGTGATGAAACCAAGTTGCTACTTAACTCCAGTGTCGAGCTTCCCCATCACTCACGGTGGTAACAAGGATCCACTACCTCAGTCCTGGAACAACCAATGGTGCAAGGGCCACTCTTATAGACTTCACAGGAAAGGGATAAGGTCTGAAAGGGTCACCAATATTGTATTATCATGGAAGAGTTTCTCACGAAAGACCCTGATTTCGCGCTTGCTTCGGCAGATAAAGAGGGGCCGTGTAGCCAATTACTAAATTTTATGTTTCTCACCTGTACTGAGAACGATTGGCCACTGTCAGAGGTCAGAGGGAAGTGCCAGATATACTCCACTCCCCCCAACCGCTTAATTAGCGTACGAGGAGACTAGTATACTTGCAGTACCAGACAAGATATGGTAGATCACAGAGAGCCTGATGCCAGGTCACATACATATCCTCTTTCTGCCTGGTTCCCAAGTACCTTTATCAGTGTCCAGATAATAGCGGTAACACATTTGTACTTACTCTCTTGCAAATTCTTAGCTTTGGGCTGGTCACTTAGGTAAGTGGCTTGAATCAGTAGCTTAGGGTTGTTAGTTTCTAGATTACTGCTAGAGTAAGTGTATAAGGGTGAAAAATGACATTAGTTTAAAGCCCTTAGTCCCCACACCATTTAAAGTAGCGTTACTACAAGGCCTCAAAGCTCTCCCTATCTATGTCCCTTTGAGAAGAATGGCATTAAGTATTGTGACATATACACTGGGGCATGTCTGGGCTCATGGGCTGCATACATATATACCTGTGGACATTGTGCGGGATACATATATAATGTGCATGGTGCGGGGTTGCCTATATTGGGCAGCTGTAATGGGGCAGTCTGGACCTATATCGGGCATGCGATCTATCGGGCATTGCACTACTATAAGGGGGCATGTGCTGCATTTTTGGTGATTGCTACTGATTATACTGGCATGTCGGTTACTATAAACGGGGATGGCGGCATACATATATACTGGGGGCATTAGCGTCCACATAAGGGGCTACTATCATATATAAGGGGGAACTGTGCTGCACTTCATAATACTGGAGGCATAATGTGCGATGCTTCACATATACTGGGTAGTGCTAATATTCGGAATGCTGGTTACCATTATACGGGGGCACTGGTGATGGCATACATATATACTGGGTGCATTTCTGGGATACATTATCGCTTGATCTATGGCTACATAGATCTGGGGGCATGTGTGCCACTTCATATATACCTGGGGGCATGTGCTGGCACATTCGGAATGTGTTGGATTACTAAGTGAGACTGGGATACAATGATGTGTGTGTACCCATGATACTGGGCATGGACTGCATACATATGATTATGGGGTGACTGTGGTCTGGGACTACATATATGGGGCTTGTTGGGCTACATATCATGAAGGGGCATGCGCTGTCTACATATATACTGGGTGCATGGTGCTGCATACATATATACTGGGGGCATGTGCTGCATACATATACTGGGCATTTGGCTCAAAAGGGGGATTATGTTAAACTAACTGCGACTTGACAATATACAATGGGGAGATGGGCTCAGACGGCATGTACTGATAAATATATCTGGAGTGTGGTTCTGGGCTACATATTACTGGGGAATGTTGTATTATCGGGCATGTGTCATCATATAATGGGGTTGCCCATGTCGCGCACTACCATATATACTGGGGCATGTGCTGCACTACATATACTGGGGATGGGTCATTTGGCAGATGTGCATATTTAGAATGTCCAAACCCCCTGGTCTTCAATATTATACTGTGGGAATGTGCTGTATTACCTGATATACGGGGCAATGTGCTGCATACAATATATGGTGCTGTATGCATACATATATACTGGGTGGCTTTGCGTGCAGCCTACATATAACTGGGGCATGTGCTGCAACTCATATATAATGGGGGAATGTGCTGTTGTACCTATATTGGGGACATTGTTCTGCATACATATATTGGGGCATTACTGAACTATAAGGGCAGGTCTGTGGCACACCATATACTGGGGCATGATGGCTTGCACTAATACTAGCAGGGGGCCTGTGCGGTTCACTCATATATACGGGGCCATGTTGACTCATATCGGGGCATGACTAATTATACTGGGGGCAGTGTGACTCCTTCATTTATACTGGGGCATGTGCTGCATACATACATACAGGGGGCATGTGCGCACTATCACATTGGTATGTCACTCATATCTGGGGGAATGTGCTGCATTCATATATACAGGGTGCTGGTTGATCTGGGCAGTACATTAATACTGGGGGATGTGCTGATTCCATATACGGGGGCATGTGCTGCATACTATATACACGGCATGTGCTGGCATACTATATACTGGGGCATGTGCTCATTCATATATACTGGGGAATTGCGTGGACTCATATAATGGGGGAATGTCTCTGTTCGGGAACACTATTTTACTGGGGAGGATGTACTGTACTATATACCGTGGGGCATGTGCCTGCATACATATATATGGTGGCTATGTTCTGGCTACCATATACGTGGGGGCATGTGCTGCACTATATAATGGCGCATCATATATCTGGGGCATGTGCTGTGTTACCTATAATACTGTGGCAGCGCTAATATTCTGTCTGCATCATATATATTGGGGACAGGTGCTGAGGCTACTCTATACGGGGGCATGTGCTGCATACATACATACTGGGGGAATGTGCTGGTTACATCTGTTGCGAATTTCTGGGGGCAGGTGTTGACTACATATCGCACTGTCTGCATACATTACAGGGGCGTTGCTGCACTTCATATATAACTTGGGGCATGTGCTGCACTTCATATATACAGGGGGCAGTGCTGCATTTTACTGGGGAGCTGACTCTTAAGGGGTCTGCATCATAATATGGGGGCATGTGCTGCACTCATGTATACTGGGGCAGTGCTGCATACATTATACTGGGGGCATGTGACATGGGCTACACAAAACGGGGGAATGTGTTGGTTACCTATATATCCTGGGACTGTGCGGAATACATATACATGGGGACATGTGTTGGGCTACAATATACCGGGAGGCGGGCATGTCTGCATACATATATACGGGGGTGCTGTTCTGGTGCTACATATATAATGGGTGCTTGTTTCTGGCTACATATATACTGGGTGGCATGCCTTGCACTACATATATCACTGGGGGGCATGTGCTGCACTAACATATAATGGGGGCATGTGCTGCATACATAATACTGGGGCATGCTGCTGCACCTTCATATATCTACTGGGGGAATGTGCTGAGCTTCATATACTGGGTGTCTTGTTGCTGGGCAACATATATCACTGGGGGAATGTCCTTATTACCTATATACCGGGGGCATGTGTCTGCATACAAATATACTGTGTTGCTTGTTCTGGCGTCATCATATCATGCTGGGGGCATGTGCTGCACACCATAATATATGGGAGGCATGTGCTGCACCTTCATATATACTGGGTGGAATGTGCTGTGTACCTATATACTGGGGACATGTACTGCATACATATAATCGGGACATGTACTGCCATACATATAATAATGGGGACATGTGCTGCCTAATAATAAATGGGGGCAGTGACGCACTACTATATACTGGGGCATTGCTGTGTACATAACGGGGCATTAGCGAGCATAATATATTCTGGGGCAGGTGCTTTGGACTACCATATACTGGGGGCATGTGCCTGCATACAATACAACAGAGGGCATGTGCATGCACTTCATTATATACTGGGGGCATGTGCTGCACTTCATATATACAGGGGGCATGTGCTGGGCATTCCATGTATACTGGGGTGACATGTGCTGCACTTCTATAGACTGGGGCATGTGCTGCGCAGATCTAATGGGGCATGTGCTGCATACGGATAATACTGGGGGCATGTGCTCTGCCACTTCATATATACTGGGGAACTGTGCTGACTTCCATATATACTGGTGCTGGTTCTGGGCAACATATATATGGGGGATGTGCGTGTATTACCTACTATAACGGGGGCATGTGCTGATGGACTTGATATTACTGGTTGCTTGTTTCTCGGGCTACATATATACTGGGGGCATGTGTGCCTCACATTATACTGGGGGCTGTGCTGACACTCATATATACTGGGGGAAATGTGCTGTGTTACCTATATACTGGACGTACTGCATACACTATATACTGGGGACATGTAACGGCTAAATATATAATGACATGTGCTGGCTACATATAAATGGGGCATGTGCTGCACTACATATAATGCTGGGGCATGTGCTGTGTACCTATATACTGGGGGCATTTTGCTGCGCTACATATATCTGGGGCAGGTGCTTAACTACCCATATACTGGGGGCATGTGCTGGCTACAACATCACGGGGCATGTTGTTTGCCACTTCTATATACTGGGGGCATGTGCTGCACTTACATATATTACAGGGGGCATGTGTCTGCACTTCACTAATATTTACTGGGGGCATGTGCTGCCTTCAATATACCGGAGGGCAGTGCGCACTTTACGATATATACTGGGGGCATGTGCTGCACTTCATGTATTACGGGGGCACTGTGCTGCATAACATATATACTAGGGGGCATGTTCTGCACTTCTATATACGGCGGGATGTGCTGCACCTTCATATAACAGGTGGGCCATGTGCTCACTTCATATATACGGGTCATGTGCTGCACTCATGTAGACTGTGGGGCATGTGCTGGCATACATTTATATGGGGGCATGTGCTGCCATACATTAACTGGGGGGCTTGTGCTGTACACATATATACTGGGGGTTGGCATGCATACATATAATGGGCATGTTCTGCATACATATATACTGGGGATGTGCTGCATACATTTATACTGGGGCTTGTGCGTCTGTAACTACATATATATTGGGTGACTGTGCTGAACTACATTTTACGGGGTTGTGCTGGCCATACATTATATACTGGGGCATGTGCTGCATACATTATACTGGGGGCTTGTGTGTATACATAATATTCTGGGGGCTTGTGCTGCATACAAGTATATATGGGGCAATGTTGCTGCATACATAATATACGGTGGGGCATGTGCTGCAACATTATACTGGGGGATTTGTGCTGTAGCTAATATATATGGGGGCATGTGGCTAATATATATTGTGGGCATGTATGCACTAATATAGATATTGGGGGGCCTGTTGCTGCTACATTTATATGGGGGAATGTCTGCATACATTTTTTTTATACTGGGGGCTTGTGCTGTACTACATGATATCTGGGGCTTGTGCTGCCATACATATTACTGGGGGCAGTGCTGTACTACATATATATTGGGGGCATGTGCTGCACGTCATATATACTGGGGCAGTACTGCACTAATATATATTGGGGGGCATGTGCTGCATCATATATACTGGGGCTTGTGCGTGTAACATAATATATTTGGGGCCATGTGCCTGCCTACATATCTGCTGGGTGCTTGCTCTGGGCGCACATATTACTGGGGGAGATCGTGCTGGCACTTCATAATTGTGGGCATGTGGCGCACTTCAGATATACTGGTAATGTTCTGTTGTTACCTATCTAACTGGGGGCATGTTCTTGACTACATATATACTGGGTGCATGTGCTGCATACATATAATCTGGGGCATGTGTCGCACTTCATAATACTGTTGCTTGTTCTGGGGCAAACATATTACTGGGGGAATGTGCTGTAATTGCTATATACCGGGGGCATGATGCATACGCCTAGATTATATTACTGGGTACTTGTTCTGGGCTGCAATTACTGGGGGCAATGTGCTGCACGACATATATGACTGGAGGAATGTGCCCTGTGGTTCTATATACGATGTTGGGGCATTTGCTGCATACATATATTCTGGGGCAGGTGCTTTTGACAACCCATCATGGGGGCATGTGTCTGCATCATATATCTGGGGGCATTGCTTGCACTATACTATACTGGGGAGGCATGTGCTTGCACTTCATATATACTGGGGGGCATGTGCTGTGTTACCATATATCTGGGGGCATTACTGACAAATACATATATACTGGGGGCATTACTGTCATACATATATTTACTACTGGCGGGCATGTCTGCACTTATATTATGTTACTGTGGGAACATGTGCTGCACTTATATATACTGGGGCCATTGCGTGTGCTTACCTATACGACTGGGGCTTTAACTGCATAAATATATACTGGGGGCTGTGCTGCACTTCATATATTACTGGGAATGTGCTGTGCACTTTCATATTACTGGGGGGCATGTGCTGTTTTACCTATATACTGGGGCATTTACTGCAGTACATATATATGGGGACAGAGCTGGCCTACATATATGACTGGGAGGCATGTCGTGGAACTACATATATAATGGGGGCCATGAGCTGGCCTACATATATACTGGGGGCTTGTGTGCTACAGTATACTGGGGCGACAGGTTTGCAGCACTACATATATACGGGGGCATGTGCTGCACTACATATTACTGGACTGGGGTATATGGCATTGTGCTGCAACTTATACTGGGATTTTATTCATAATACTGGGGGCTTATGACTTTTCTGCTGTACATTACTGGGGGCATGTGCTCATTCATATATGGGGTAAGTCTGACATATCTACTGGGGGCCTCTTAATTAAACGGTGCTGCATACATTATACTGGGTGCATGTGCTGCACTTCATAATTATTACTGGTTTGTCTTGTTCTGGGCAACCATATATATGGGGAATGTGCTGTATTGCTATATACCGGGGCATGTGCTGATACAGATATATACTGGGTGCTTGTCTGGGCTGCATATATACTGGGGGCATGTGCCACTACATATTATCTGGAGGAATGTGCTGTGTTACCTATATACTGGGGCTAGTGGTTGCTGCATACATATATTCTGGGCAGGTGCTTTGACAACCCCATAATGGGGGAAGTTTGCTGATAACATATATATGGGGGCATGTGCTGCACTTCATATATACTGGGGACATGTGTGCTGCACTCATATATACTTGGGGGCATGTGCTGTGTACTATTACTGGGGGCATTTTACGCATAACATATTATACCTGGGGTCATGTGCTGCACTACATATACTACTGGGGGATGTCCTGCATGCATTTTATAATGGGGCTTGTGCTGCATACCTATACTGGGGGCCTGTCTGTCAAATCATTATACTGGGGGCTTGTGCTGTACCAATATATTTTTGGGGGAATCGTGCTGCACTCATATACTGGGTGCTTGTTCTGGCTACATATATAGCTGGGGGGCATGTGCGCATATCATTATATCTGGGGCTGTGCTGGGCAACACCTTCAATATAGGTGGTGCTTTTCTGGGTGCATATATACTGGGGAAGAGTGCTTGTTACCTATCATATGGGGGCATTTGCCTAGCATCTATATTCCGGGGGCATGTGTCTGCTACATATTAATGGGGACAGTTGCTGCACTGCATATATACTGGGGGGCCTGTGCTTGCACTTCATATACACTCCACCGGCCACTTTATTAGGCTTAACCATGCTAGTAACGGGTTGGACCCCCTTTTGCTTCAGAAACGCCTCATTTCTTCGTGGATAGATACAGAACAAGGTGCTGGAAGCTCCTCAGAGATTTTGCTCATAGTGGGGGGGGGGGAACGAGTGGCATCACAACAGTTGCCCGGCGTTTGTCGGCTGCATACCATGATGCGAATGCTCCCGTTCCACCACATCCAAAAAGATGCTCTATTGGTTGAGATCTGTGACTGTGGAGGCCACCGTTTGTGCCGTGACCTCATTGTCATGTTCAAGAAGAAGACAGTCTGAGATGCTTCCGCTTTATGAACATGGCCGCAATTATCGCTGCTGAAAAGAGCCATCAGAGTACCAGGGTACTTTTGCTCATAAAGGGATGGACATGCGGCCAGCAACATAGCTCAGGTAGGGCTGTGGCGTTACCAAGGGCCCAAGACAACATGAACCCCACCACCAGAGCCTGACCCGCTGATACCAAGGCAGGATGGATACATGACACCACCACCAACAGCCTTGACAGCCGCTGATACAAGGGCGAGGATACCATGACACCAGCACCCCAGCCTGAGGCCGTGATACAAGCAGGGGGGGAGGATCATGACCCCACCCACCACCAGCCTGAGCCGATGATACCAGGCAGGATGGATCCTGACACCACCACCACCAGTCCCGACCCGCTGATTACAAGGCAGGATGGGATCCATGAACCACCACCACCAGCCTGAACCCGCTGATACAAGGCAGGCCAGGATCAACATAACACCCACACCAGCCCTTACCCGCTGATACAAGGCAGGATGGGATCCATGACAAACCACCACCCCAGCCTAGCCGTTGATACAGAGCAGGATGGATCCTTAACACCACCACCACACCTGACCGTGATAACAAAGCAGGTATGGATCCATAGACCCACCACCCCCCCTGACCCGCTGATACCCAGGCGGAGGATCCATGGACACCCACCACCAGCCTTCTGAGCCGCTGATACAAGCAGGACAGGATGGATCCATGACACCCACCACCCCAACCCTGAGCCGCTGATACACAGGGCAGGATGGATCCTGACACCACCACCTACCAGCCTGACCGCTGATAACAAGGCAGGATGGATCCATGACACCACCACCACAGCCTGACCGTGATAACAACGGCAGGATGATCATTACACTGCCAGCACCACCAGCTGACCCCGATGATACAAGGCAGGATGGATACCATGACACCACCACCACCAGCCTGAGCGCTGACCACAAGGCAGGATGGATCCATGACACCACCACCACCAGCCTGACCCGCTGCAACAGGCGGATGGATCCGTTCTTTCCTGTGTTGCCAGCCAAATTCTGGACCCTACCATCGAATTGGTCAGCAGACCAGCAGATAACGAGACTCATCAGACCAGCAACGTTTTTCCAATCTTCGTCTGTCTCACTTCGATGAGCTGTTGGCAAATTGTAAGCCTAGTTCCTGTCTTAGCTGAAGTGAGTTGCACCCGGTGTGGTTTCTGCTGCTGTAGCCCATCTGCCTCAAAGTTTTGACGTACTGTGCGTTCAGCAGATGCTCTTCTGCTCTTGCCTACCTGTGTTGTAAGGTTGGCATTTTTGAGGTCACTGTTGCCTTTCTATCATCAAGCTTTGAACCAGGTCTCATTGCCCATTCTCTTGACCTCTGGCATCAACAAGGCATTTCCGCCCACAGACCACTGCCGCCACGGGATTTTTTTTCATTTTGGACCATTCCTATGTAAAACCCTAGAGATGGTTGTGGCGTGAAAATTACCAGCAGAATCAGCAGTTTGACCATACCGGAAGCCCCTCTGGCCACCAACTACCTGGCCACGTTCAAAAGCCTCAAATCACCATTTCTTCCCCGATACTGATGCTCGGTTTGACCTGCAGGAGATTGTCTTGACCATGTCTACAGCCGAAACAACTGAGTTGCCGCACATGTGATTGGCTGATGTAGAAATTAATGTCTTAACGAGCAGTTGTGACAGGTGACCTAATAAAGTGGCCGGTGAGTGTATACGGTGTGCCAAAATGCGGGGCTGTCGGCTCAATCGGGGAATGCTTGTGTACTAACTCATGTGTATACACTGGGTCTGCTTGCTATTACTGGGGCCTGCTGCACATATATGCGGGGGGAAATCTGTCTGTTTACCTGATATACTGGGCATGTGCTGCATACATATATACTGGGGCATTGTCTGCATCATATATACTGGGAATCCTGCACTTCTAAGGGCTGCGCACTTATACTGGGGCAATATGCTCTGTATACCTATATGGGGGCATGTGCCTGCAACATATATTCGGGTGCTGTGCTGGCACTTCATATATACTTGGGGGCTATGTTGCTGGCAGACTATATTACCTGGGGGCATGGCTGCATACCTTGATACTGGGGGCTTTTGCTGTACCCCCTTGAAAAATGCTCGAGTCTCCCATTGACTTCAATGGGGTTCGTTATTCGAGACGAGCACTCGAGCATCTGGAAAAGTTCGTCTCGAATAACGAGTACCCGAGCATTTTAGTGTTCGCTCATCTCTAATGGTTATGTGACCCTGGCAGCAGGACTCTCTGCGATCTACATATCTGGCTTCTGCGTGTCCTCCCTCGCTAATATAAGCGGTTGGGGGGAGTGGATATATCCTTGGCACTTCCCTCTGACCTCTGACATGGGAATCGTTCTCAGTACAGGAGAACATATGTAGTAATGGCTACACGGCCCCTCTTATCTGACGGAAGCAAGCAGAATCAGGGTCTTTACGTGAGAAACTCTTCCATGATAAGTACAATATTGGTGACCCTTTCAGCCATATCACAAAATATAACTTATCCCTTTCCTGTAGAAGTCTATAAGAGTGGCCCTGCACCATGTTGTCAGGATCTGAGGTAGTGGATCCTCTGTACCACCGTGTGTGATGGCGGAAGCCGACACCTGGGAGTCTAAGTAGCACTTGGTTTTCACCAGAGCCCGCTGCAAAGCAGGATGCACTTGCTTCGGAAAGGTACCCCCAGGTCACTCCACAGGCACGACTTACCCGCGATGGTATCCAAGGCGTGGTACAAAGTCGTAAGGCAGAATTGTGGTAGGGGACAGGCAGGAGGTCGAAACAGGCAGCACAGGATCAATGTCAGGAACAAAGCAGGAGGTCAGGACAGGCAGCACGGAGTCAAAGTCAAGAACAGGCACAAGGCAACAAAACAAGCTTTCTCTGAGGCATGTAGCACAAAGATCCGGCAGGGACTGCTAGTAGAGGCTGGATTTGATCCATATCCAGGAATGGCACTAATCAGTGGTGCGCTGGCCATTTAAGTCTTTAATTGCTGGCGCGCGCCCTTTGATCTTGTTGGCCTGGGTCTTGGATTGGCCAGATGTTTGAAGTAGTTTCCACCAAATGCATGTCCTCTCCTAGACATATTCAAAAATTAACTCTATACCATCTTAATCCCTAAGGCTTTACCAAACAAACAAAGCACTAGATGGCTGCAGAGTACCACAATTATACCATTTTATTATAAAAACAAAGATACAATATCACAAAATTTGATTTTAAATACCAAAATGTATATCATTATCAATAATCATTAGAGGCCTTGGAGAGAGAGGGTTTGCTGCTGCAGTGGAGCGTGGTAATCCGTGTACTGCGCACCAACACTTCAGCCTCACTTTAGATTACCACTGCTTTTCAATCAGCTATATTCCTCCTCCAACTAGATCACAAATATTTAAGAACCTGACGAAGGGAGCGGTCCGCCCCTGAAACGCGTTGTTCATTAATTGACACTTTGTGAATGAAATGATTTTGTGATCAAACATTGGTTGAGCCTGAAATCGGCAGCGCACTGAGGAATCTCCACTTCTTTCCCTTTAATCCACTGCCATTTGCAATACGGTCCTTCCAGGAGGAACCGGTAGGAGCACTGCAGCGCTACATCATCTCTTGACACACTCTGAGTAGTTATGCACTGAGCATGACTACCCCAGGTGAGAGGATAACTGACCTGACCTTAGTCACCAGAACGGGTGTTTGCCCTATGAGCGCCTTTGTGTCCTTTTATTTTTCGTTTTAGTCTAATAATCATTAGAGGCAATGGAGGGAGGTACAATGAGAAGAAAATTAAAAAGAAAGGATTTTTGGTAAAATATGCAGGCGAGCACCAGGTATCCATCTCTATTAATTAAGACAGCTGAGTATTGCACTATATGAGGTCAAAATGTAAATGACTGCTAAAATGCACACTGCTTGTAAATGAAAAGATAGTTTAGATTGTCCTATTGTATTATCACTTTCAATAAAGCCTGTTCACTTGGGTAAATGAGCGTTTTTTACCTAGTTTTTCACGGAATGTCCTCAGAACAGGAGAAGTGTGCCGACCTCTAGAGAAGACCTGATGCCCGGGATCACCTCGACGTGTGTTTCGCTACAGGCTTCGTCAGGAGGAGTGTTTGAAGTAGTGACTGATGTGTCTGTTCCCAGATTGACTTGAGGTCCTGCAGCAATTCTTCCACCAAGGGAACATCTGAAGAAATGGACAGAGGGAGCGGTGGATGGGGAATTCGTCCATAGACAATAAAGAAAGGGGCAGCGCCCACAGACTCCAAGTCCCGACGGCAGACACAAAATGACGAAGGTAACAGCCCAGAGTTTGGTTGAATCTCTCTGATATGCGGAGGAGAAGTCCAGCTTGACCTGCAGTTGAACCCCAAAATCTCGAAACAACGGTCCGAGACAATGTGCAGAAAATAGACTGGCCAGACGAGGAGTAGGCGGCAGAACTGGGAGCGGAAGAAATGGGACATCTTAAAGAACCGGTCAGTTACCCTCCAGATGATGGAATTCCCAGAGGAAGATGGTAGATCCGTAATAAAGTCCATGGACACAGGAGTCCACGGGCAGCTGTGTAACGACAACTGCAGTAGGAGACCAGCAGGTTTTAGGCGAGATGGCTTGTTACGAGGACAGAAGGTACAGGAACCCACTAAATCCCACATATCTTTGACCAGGTCTGGCCACCAATAGTAACAAGAAATGAGGGCTACTGAGTGCTGCACCCCAGGATGCCCAGCCACTCGAGAGTAATGTCCCCAAGTCAATATCTTTTTCCGTAGAGCAGGTCAGAAGAGAACACCAAGATATCGTCCAGGTAAACTACGATACAGGTGTAGAGGAAGTCCCTGAAGATATTGTTGACAAATTACCTGAAACACTGCAGGCGTCACGGGTATTGAAGGTGGTCTTCCACTCATTGCCTTCACGGATGCTGATGAGCTGCTGTAAAACAGCGGTGGCTGTCGGAGCTGCTGACCTTGTACGGCAATCCGCCGGGCCATGATGATGGTAAGATCACCGAGTTCAGGTAGCGGAACCTTGGCGGAATCCATGGGGGGATCTTACTGTCAGGATCAGTGGTAGTGGATTCTCTGTCCCACCACAAGCGATGGCATAAGCCGACACCTGGGAGCGTTTTCACCAGAGCCCGCTGGAAAGCGGGATGGACTTGCTGCTGCGTGGTACCCCCAGGTCACTCCGCAGTTGTGACTTTGCCTGTGCTTGTGGCCAAGGCGTGGTACAAAGTCGTGAGGCAGAATCGTGGTCGGGGACAGGCAGCACAAGATCAACATCAGGAACATAGCTGGTGGTCAGGACAGGCAGCACGGAGTCAAAGTCAGGAACGGAACCGGGGTCACAATGGGAAATCAGCAGACAGGCACTGGGCAACGAAACAAGCTTTCCCTGAGGGATACAGCACAAAGATCTGGCAGGGAATGCTGGGAGAGGCCAGTTTATATCCATATCCAGGAATAGCCAGCACCAATCAGCGGTGCACTGGCCCTTTAAATCTTCGAGTGCGGCACGCGCGCCCAAGAACATGGGGACGCACTCACCGGGCTGCCAAACGCAGACTAGGAACGAGGATAGGTGAGACAGAGTGGAGAAGGGCCGGGGACTGGAGAAGGACACAGTTGCGCCCGCGACCTGGGATGTGGGTCACGGGAGCACCCGTGACACATGTCGTATTTTGTTACTGCGGTTAATAAGACTGCCATAATTAAGATTATTTGGACTTTTGGATCAAACCCCAAGTAACTTCATGAATTTGATCTGTTTCTTAAGACTCCACGCTCAGTGTGCTCCGCGTCCTGCCGACCAGGATACCAAAGACTCCATCAGCGAGGAAGACAGAAGTGCTGCCACATCTGCTTTCCATGTCCAAAGGGCGAGATTACTAATTCCACGGGTAAGTCTGGGAGTCGTCAATCAAATTTCTGATTTAACGAAGAGATAATCTGGCACAACTGAAGTATCTATAATAAGGCCGTACATGGTATGAATAGTAAAAAGAATTATGGAAGGAATTTTTGAGTTTTAAAGTCCTTTTCAGATTACAGTTTAATGGTTGTTGCAGAAGTGGACAACATATTCCGAAGCAATGGCTGATTTTGGAGTATAAAACAGAAAGATATGTAGTCATATCGCATGCATATTATGTCAAATATGGACACGTTGAGCATATGTATGTGAGAGACATCATTTGTTGGTATCTCTCCCCTGTGGCTTCCAGAGAGTCTCAAGTATTTGACTCCCATCAATGATATACTAGCAGTACACATGGAGATATGTAGTACTGGACTGAATATTATAATATAATAAATGTTACTGTTTCAAGGCCTACTTCTAATGAATTTTCTGCAGACCATTGAAACCCATTATTATGTTTGAGAGCCTAGGTCCTCAGAAAGATCTCCTGGTGCTCTGATGGACCATTTTGGCCCATTGCTTACCATGCAATATAACCTCATAAAGTGATTGATTAGACCATTTTATAGTTAAGTTGATCTATTGCCATTTTAAACAACTTAACTATATTTCCAGGCCTTCCGAAAACTCCTTAGTTTACAAGATTGAGGGGTAAAAAACACACTCACACTTTTCCTCTCCCCATTTGCCATTGGTTTTTTACTTGTCATGGAAGGTTGCATTGGCTCACGCACATCCAGGATTCACAGACGTATCAAAGTGTGATATTTACTTTTGAGGAACGTAATAGGATTACAAGCAAAGAAGTTCTTGCATTATACACACAATCAAATCAACTAAATTGCTTGGCACCTCTATAACGATAGATCTGTGCTAGAGGAACTGAGGTCACCTGAGTCTTCTAATAACAGAAATGTGTCTTGTAGATATGGAAAAGTGTGTGAAGTGTCCAATCGAGCAATGGTCCAATGAAAGAAGAGACGCCTGTATCTGGAGAATCCCGGAGTACCTGTCTTATGGAGAAGCACTGGGGACATCCCTACTCATCATTTCCATGCTTTTCTGCTTCTTGACAGTCATAATAACAGGAATATTTATCAAGTACAAGAACACGACTATGGTGAAAGCCAATAACCAGAACCTCAGCTTCATACTTCTCCTCTCTCTCGTCTTATCCTTCCTCTGTCCTTTGTTGTTCATTGGGCACCCAACCAGGTTGTCCTGTCTCCTCCGGCAGGTGGCTTTCGGGAACATCTTCACGGTTTCTATATCCTCAGTCTTAGCTAAAACCATAACTGTGATCTTGGCTTTTAATGTTATAAGGCCAGGCAATGCGGGGATGAAGTGGTGGAGCAATCATTCCTCTATATTTGTGCTTCTTAGTTGCTCTTTTCTTGAAATATTGATCTGTGTCTTCTGGTTGTACTTTTTCCCACCATTTCAAGATTATGACACCAGTACAGAGGATGAAAGAGTCACATTATTATGTAATGAGGGATCTGCCGTAGCTTTCTTCCTGTCCATTGGCTACATTGGATTCCTGGCTTTGTTGAGCTTTATTGTAGCATTTTTTGCCAGGAAACTTCCAGACACCTTCAACGAGGCTCAGTACATCACCTTCAGCATGCTGGTCTTCTGCAGTGTGTGGATCTCCTTCATCCCGGCCTATCTCAGCACCAAGGGGAAGTACATGGTGGTTGTGGAGGTCTTTGCTATTTTGGCTTCCGGTTCTGGACTTCTCGGATGTATTTTTTTCCCCAAATGTTATAATATTCTACTGAGACCAGAACTGAACACAAAGTCCAATTTAATCAGAATAAGGTTTAAGTCTGACAAGATATGATGTTGTCTGATAAATGTAATTGAAACTTACAAATTAGATTTGAGAATTTAACCTGAGCTAAATGTGGAGCTTCCAATTTAGGTCTAGGAGCAGCCTACAATCAGTAGTAGAAAGACAAGTTAAGGCAGAATTTGACATTTAACATCATCATTAATGGCATTAATCCTCTACATACAACATCGAGGATAAGTATCTCGGCAGTTAGACCCTCTCAATTATCTGAATAGTGGACTACAAATCCCTGAATATATATGTATATGACAATTAAACTTCAAAATCTGGCCCTAGAAATAATGCCAGTAAGTTCATTGACGTGTGAGAGTACAGAATCCTTTTAGGATATGACTTCTCCATCTTGTACAACATTGAGAAATCTCAGCACACGTATATTTAAGCTTTAAGGGGTAACTTTATGGTCAATAACACAGACCTTTGTCTACTTAATTAGAGGCTGTAAAGTTCTTGTGGAAATATTGCACATGTCTTCAAGTACTGGAAATAGAACTTTCTTTGTTTGGTGGTGGCATAACCCCCATCCCCACAGCCTGAATAAAATATCATCATCTTGAGAGAGACCAGAGAGTGTGTTCCCTGTATTGGTTCTTTGACTTGCTGGCCACACACACACAATTTGCAGCCAAAATCAAACCTGCGATAGAGCTCATTGTGCTTGTAAAACACATGGTACCCGACCAGGAACTGGGCGCGGCTTGAAGCCTCCTGGAAACCTTGCGGGCCATTATCTCAGGATGGATAGACCACGAAGCTGCATAAACAAAAGATGGCAAGTTTATACTTACATTTTGCTCTTCTTGGGTTGGGTCATTCTACATCTGGTAATTTTCACACAGTTTCCAAATTTGTTGTGGTGACTGTCAGGTTTGGACCGGCGTCCTGAGGCCTTTCTAGTCGGTTCTCTAGCACAGTAAAAACCCTCTGATTCAATAGATATCAAATCAAAGGCAAATGGTAGGAGTTTCTCACAGTAATCTTTTTCATTTCATTGAAATCCAAACACGGATGTGGTCCCCTGTCCTTTTTCTTTACTAAGGAGATTTTGAGATGGAGGGGGCCAAGTGGTTGATTTGAGAGGGGCCTACAAACTTCTGCGGATTTGGGCAGAAGATTAATAGAAAACTGTATTCAATATCACTGAGGAGCATTTTGAGAATATTGTCATGCCGCACCCAGGATCCTTGGTACAGATCGCAGGTGCACCTGTGCTTGCTGCCGCTGTCCTTGCTCCCCCAGGTACATACTCACCTCTCCTGGCTCCGGATTCCGCGACGGTCCATCCTGGTCCCATGCCGGCTTCCTCTGTAGGCCGCGCTCTCCCTATGCTAGGGCGTGCGCACCTGACTCTCCAGGAATTTAAAGGGCCAGCGTCCTCCTGTGGTGTTCCCTTGTTCCTGTGGTATTCCCGTGTGGGGGTCCTGTAATCCTGTGGCGGTCCTGCAATCCTGTGGTGGTCCTGTTATCCTGTGGCGGTCCTGTTATCCTGTGGTGGTCCGGTATCCCAGTGGTCTTCCAGAGGTACTGCCAGCCGTCCTTCCGAGGTCCTGCCAGCCGTTCTTCAGTGGTCCTGCCTTCCCGTGGTCCTGCCTTCCCACGGTCCTGCCTTCCCATGGTCCTGCCTACCCTGTATCCCTACCTTGGCTGCCACCGTAGGCCTTGTCGCACCCGTGGAGCGACCTGGTGGCTCCCCTCCGTAGCAAGACCATCCCGCTTTGCGGCGGGCTCTTGGAAAGACCAGGAGTCCACTTAGACTACGCTCCTGGGTTGTGGCTAGTATCGCTAACCTTCACGGTGGTCCAGGGAGTCCACAGACTCTGCCCATAGACTCTCTGATGGTTCATCCCTACGAATCGTGACAATAATGTTTTAGGTTTGATTCTAGGTAAAGGTGTTCTAGTTTGATGACATTTGTATTTACTCCGAGGACATTTCATTTCATTTGGCAAAGGTAAGAGATGTCTTATTGATCCTCAGAGAGAACGTCTTGTATTCTAAGCCAGAGAAATGTTTATTTGTAGTTCAAGAATTGTCATTTTTGGGATATAGTTTGTCATCTGAAGGGTTCAAGATGGACCCAAAGAAGGTCAAAGCTGGAGTGGCCAAGACCTTGAAAGCATTACAAAGGTGTCACGGGCACAGGCATCCCCATCCGTGCCCCTCTCTGCTGTCCCGGCCAGAAGCCGCTCCAGCCTCCGGTGCACAGTCTGCAGGTGAACCGATGCAGGTTGACAGAGCCTGACTTACGCCTGGGGAATGTTCCAGATGTTTCCAAGAAAACCTCTGCTCGTACTGTGGCAGTCCCAAGCACCTCATCGGGACTTGTCCAATCCGTCCCCAACGTCCGGGAAATGCCAGCACCTAGGGCTTCTGGGAGAAGCGTCCTTAGGTGTGAATTCAGCTTCTCCATGCCTGACTGTTCCAGTGCGGTTCGGTACTGTTCGATACCGGTCCTCCCGTGCAAGTCTCAGCATTCCTGGACTCTGTTTCCATGGGGAACTTTGTGGATGCCTCTCTGGTCTCCCAGCATCACATTCCGGTGGTTCCCCTCAAGTCACCCCTGGTCATTTCTTTCGTGAGCAGACAACTTCTTTCCGATCCGATCCAGTATGGAACCCATCTGCCTTCAAGTTCAAGTCCTACATCAAGAAAGACTGGTCTTCTATTTCCCGCCTCGCTCCACAACATCTCTTCTTCTGGGTCTTCCTTGGCTTCAACTCCATGCTCCAGTCCTCAATTGGAAGACTGGTGAGAACCTGCGTTGGGGCCCTGAATGCCAATCTTGATGCATGGGGGCACCACTTCCGGTCCTGACCTCTTCTGTGTCTTCCAAGTCTCTGAAGGGTTACCAGGACTTTACGGATGTTTTCTCTAAGAAACAAGTGGAGACTTTGCTACCGCATCGTCCCTGTGGTTGCCCTGTGGATCTCCTTCCGGGTGCCACTCTTCCCAGAGGTCATGTCTATCCACTTTCTGTTCCTGAGACGACGACGGATCCGAATACATCAAGGAGAACTTACAGAGGGGTTTCATATGCAAGTCCTCCTCTCCGGCCGGTGCAGGCTTCTTCTTTTTCACCAAGAAGGATGCTCCTTACATCCCTGTATAGACTATCGTGGGCTGAACAAGATCACGGTTAAAAACCACTACCCCCTGCCGTTGATTACGGGACTCTTTGATCGCCTATGCGGTTCCAGGGTGATCTCCAAGCTTGATTATCTGGGGTGCTTACAATCTCATCTGGATCCGCAAAGGTGACGAGTGGAGGACGGTGTTTAATACCCGTGACGGGCACTTTGAATTTGAATTTAGTAATGCCCTTTGGACTGCTTAATTTTGAGAATGATACAAATGTTAATTGTTACAAAGTCTACTGCATCAGGTTTTATAATGGCAATTTGCATATACTCCAGAATGTTATAAAGAGGGATCAGCTTAACAGCAATTAATTTCAAAGTCAATATTTGCCTAGAAAATGAACTTTTTGAAACACATTTCAACTTCATTGCAGGCCTGCCTTAAATGAGCAGCTAACATCGTTTCAGTGATTGCTCCATTAACACTGGTGTGGGTGTTGATGAGGACAGGGCAGGAGATCAATCTGTCATGAGTAAGAATCCCACCACTGGACACTTTAAAAGGAGGCTGGTGCTTGGCATCATTGTTTCTCTTCTGTTAACCATGGTTATCTCTAAAGAAACACGTGCAGTCATCATTGCACTGCACAAAACTGGCCGAACAGGGAAGAGTATCGCAGCTAGAAAGATTGCACCTCAGTCACCAATCTATTGCATCATCAAGGAATTCAAGGAGAGAGGTTCCATTGTTGCCAAAAAGGCTCCAGGCGCCCAAGAAGGACCAGCAAGCTCCAGGACCATCTCTTAAAAGTGTTTCGAGATCGGGCTACCAGCAGTGCAGAGCTTGCTCAGGAATGGCAGCAAGCAGGTGTGAGTGCATCTGCACGCAATGTGTGGCGGAGACTCTTGGAGCAAGGCCTGGTGTCAAGGAGGGCAGCAAAGAAGCCACTTCTCTCCAGAAAAAACATCAGGGACAGACTGATATTCTGCAAAAGGACTGGGGTAAAGTCATTTTCTCTGATGAATCCCCTTTCCGATTGTTTGGACCATCTGGAAAACAGCTTGTTCGGAGAAGACAAGGTGAGCGTTACCACCAGTCTTGTCTCATGCCAACTGTAAAGCATCCTGCAACCATTCATGTGTGGGGTTGCTACTCAGCCAAGGGAATCGGCTCTCTAAAGTCTTGCCTAAAAACACATCCATGAATAAAGAATGGGACCAGAATGTCCTCCAAGAACAACTTCGCCCAACCATCCAAGAGCAGTTTGGTGATCAACAAGGCCTTTTCCAGCATGATGGAGCACCTTGCCATAAAGCAAAGGTGATAACTAAATGGCTTAGGGAACAAACCATAGAGATTTTGGGTTCATGGCATGGAAATGCCCCAGATCTTAATCCCATTGAGAACTTGTGGTCAATCATCAAAAGACAAATAAAACCAACAAATTGTGACAAAATGCAAGCATTGATTGTGCAAGAATGGACAGCTATCAGTCAGGATTTGGTCCAGAAGTTGATTGAGAGCATGCCAGGGAGAATTGCAGAGGTCCTGAGGAAGAAGGGGCAACACTGCAAATATTGACTTGCTGCATTAACTCATTCCAACTGTCAATAAAAGCTTTTGTTACTCATAATATGATTGCACTTGTATTTCTGTATGTGATAAAAACATCTGACAAACCAGAGGCAACAGATCATGTGACAATAGAAGATTTGTGTCATTCTCAAAACTTATGGCTATGACTGTATAGTTGTGTCATGGTCTACCTGGATGACATCTTGGTGTACTCTCCAGACCTTGAATGCCACCAGACACACGTACGTCAAGTTCTTGGTCGACTTTGTGCCAACATCTCTACGCCAAGCTGGAAAAATTCCAGTTTAACCAGCACAGCCTTCCATACCTGGGTTATATAATTTCCGACAGAGGCCTCCAGATGGATCCCACGAAACTGTCTGCATTTCTTCAGTGGCCATGCCCAGAAGGCCTCCGAGCCATACAGAGGTTCCTGGCAGTTTATTCAGCTTTTCTCCACTCTGGTGTCTCCCATCGTGGCACTCACCAAGAAGGGTGCCAATACACATGCTTAGTCTCCTACAGCTGAAGAGGCCTTCTCCAAGTTGAAGTACGCTTTTGTCTCGGCTCTAGTACTCACCAGGCCTGATATGAACAAGCCTTTTCTTCTTGAGGTGGATGTATCCTCTGTAGGAGCTGGAGCGGTGCTCACCCAGAAAGGGCCCAAGGGCCAAACTTCCACTCAAGCGCCTGAATCCCAGGCAAGCCTGGTGGTCATTATTTTTCTCTCGCTTCGACCTGCTGATGCATTCTTGTCCAGCTGACAAGAATGTCAAGGCTGATGCCCTGTCCCGTGCTTCGGATGTTGTTGGAGAAGAACCGGCTCCTCGGCACATAATTTCTCCTGACCAGCTTTTTGTTGCAGCTCTGGTGGATATTCGGCAGCTTCATCCCCAGCAAGACATATGTTAGACCTGCTCTCCAGAAGAGGATTTTGTCTTGGGAACATTCTTCTCATCCTGGGGTGCAACGCACTGCGGCCCTCATCTCCTGCTACTACTGGTGGCGGGACCTGGTCAAGGATGTTCGGGAGTTTGTGGGATCCTGCTCCTCCTGTGCCCACAACAAAGCCTCTTGTCTCAAACCAGATGGAGTGTTACTTCCATTGTCGATACCCAGTCGCCCGTGGTCCCACGTTGCAATGGATTTTGTAACCGATCTGCATGTCTCCTTCGGCAGTACTTTCATCTGGGTGGTGACGGAACGGTTTTCAAAGATGTCCCATTTTATTCCCCTTCCAGGTCTTCCATCTTCCCCACAGCTTGCCAGTTTGTTCCTCAAACATATCTTCTGGCTGCATGGTCTTCCGCTACGTGTCCAACCGAGGAGTCCAGTTTGTGTCCAAATTCTGGGGTTCCTTGTGTCACCAGCTGCATGTCAACCTAGACTTTTCTTCTGCCTACCACCCTCAGGGGAAAGGTCAAATAAAAAGGATGAACCAGACTTTGGGCTGCTACCTCCGCCACTTCGTCTCAGTCCGTCAAGACAACTGGGCTGACTTACTACCTTGGGCTGAGTTCTCCTACAATTCCTACTGGCTCGGCTTCATTCTTTGTGGTCTTTCCGCTTTCCACTTCCTCTGATTTCCCTGCGGTAGAAAATCTGGTGCAGGCCCTCAAGTCTATTTGGGACCAGACCTGCCAGTCCCTTCTACAAGATACAGACCATACCAAGACCCAGGCTGATAAGAAATGTCAAGCTCCTCCTGTCTTCTCTTCTGGTGACAAAGTATGGTTATCCTCCAGATACGTCCAGCTTAAGATACCCAGCTACAAACTTTGAGGTAATCAAGTGCATCAATCAAGTGGCCTACAAGCTCCGCCTTCCTTCATCTATGCGCATCCTGAACTCCTACCATGTCTCCCTCCTGAAGCCAATCGTCTTGAACAGATTTTCCCAACAATCCCCTACTCCTGCTCTGGAGGTAGATTCCTCAGATGTCTATGAAGTTAAGGAGGTTCTGGACATGAAGATCGTGAGGGGTAAGCGGTTCTTTCTTGTAGACTAGAAGGGGTTCGTGCCTGAGGAGAGATCCAGGGAGCCGGAAGAGAACATTTCGAATTTTCCTCCAGAGGTATCTTGGCACCAAGAAGAAGAGTGGTAGGCCGAAGGGGGAGGGGTGGTACTGTCATGGGCACGGGAATCCACTCCCTAGGGCGTGCGCGCGATGGTGCTTCGGGCGATGACTTGGCTTCCTCGTGGATTTGTTATGCGCATTTTATTTGTCTCCATGTGTGTAGATTTTAAAAATAAAACTATTGGATTTTGGAACTGTGTCTACTTTTATCTGTATAGCCGAGTATGCTACCAGGAGATTTTAAGGATTAAAAAGACACTTAATCGGTTCCGTGTCTGTATGGTGCCTTTCAACAGTTCAAGTGATTTTATTGAAGGATATACATGCAATATGAATCTGGAAGGAAATTGAGGGACTAGAAGACTATATAGAGCTCCAGTCACACTACATAATATTCTTTTCCTAAGTTGCCCACGGCAAAAATCTTGGCTCAGGAATTTGTTAAAAATGTGGTTCATCTGCATGATGTTCCAGAGGACATTGTCTCTGACAGGGGTTCACAGTGGGAAGAAGCCACCGATTGCTGGTTGCCTGTCTCAGATGTCACTTGAGAGGGTGCAGAAGACTGAACCAACCATTTGCATTGGCATTGGTCATTGGCATTGGTCACCAGGATCACCAGATCTGGCCAAGTTGCTCTGACTTTGACTAAACTACATCTTATAGAGCCATGGTGGCGAACCCATGGCACGCGTGCCAAAGAGGGCACCCATAGCCCTCACTGCTGGCACACACGACATTACCCCAACTATTGCCAGGTGCGGACAGGCAACATATCAATGTCAACTGATCCTGGGTCACCAAGCCATTTGTTCTGTCTGCCCTTATGGTACCTGCTCTCTACCGAATTTACTGCAGGCTGCCCGGTGCTGCTGTGGGCTCACAGCTTATCACAGAGGTACAAGAGTTTATGCAGCAGCTCAGAGCCGGTCACAGGTCAGAGGTTGTGTGAGAGGAGTCACTGACGCTGGATACTCACCTGGCGCCTGCTCTGGCTGTGAGAAGGTGAGGGGTCGAGCTTTCACATCTGCTCAATCTCCTGCTTGGCCACTGGACCCAACAATCAGCCCTGGTCCCAAATACCAGCGCTAGGGTACGGGGGCAGGCTTTGGCCCGATTGTGTATGCGTTTCTATGGAAACGCATGCAATCAGTAACCAGGACATGGTGTCTTGCATTAAAACAATACATTACACCGGGTTCTGGTTACCAATCACTTCCGGATCCATAGAAACACAGATGTAATCGGGCCAAAGCCTTCCCCCGTACCCTAGCGCTGCGCTAGTAAATACTTGTGACCGCACCCTAAAGCTACGTGAACATGAACATATGAACAAGTAGCAGGACTGCAGCCTCGTCCTCAATGTACAGGAGTCACACGTACAGTATGGAACAGCCCTTATGGTACCTGCTCTCTACCGAATTTACTGCAGGCTGCCCGGTGCTGCTGTGGGCTCACAGCTTATCACAGAGGTACAAGAGTTTATGCAGCAGCTCAGAGCCGGTCACAGGTCAGAGGTTGTGTGAGAGGAGTCACTGACGCTGGATACTCACCTGGCGCCTGCTCTGGCTGTGAGAAGGTGAGGGGTCGAGCTTTCACATCTGCTCAATCTCCTGCTTGGCCACTGGACCCAACAATCAGCCCTGGTCCCAAATACCAGCGCTAGGGTACGGGGGAAGGCTTTGGCCCGATTGTGTATGCGTTTCTATGGAAACGCATGCAATCAGTAACCAGAACATGGTGTCTTGCATTAAAACAATACATTACACCGGGTTCTGGTTACCAATCACTTCCGGATCCATAGAAACACAGATGTAATCGGGCCAAAGCCTTCCCCCGTACCCTAGCGCTGCGCTAGTAAATACTTGTGACCGCACCCTAAAGCTACGTGAACATGGACATATGAACAAGTAGCAGGACTGCAGCCTCGTCCTCAATGTACAGGAGTCACACGTACAGTATGGAACAAGTATGGAACTTCTGAAATGCAAACATCGGAACGTATCATTATTTTATTTATTGTATCATTTCATTGATTTTACACTAAACCGTCAGTTTTCTGGATAAATTGTCGCACTGACGCTTTGCGATAAGGAAGGAGGTTCTGGGCTGCAGTTTGGGCTCTCGGTCTCCATCAATGTTATAGAGGGAGCTGAAAGGACCAGTGACTAGTGACACTGAGTAAGGATCAATCCCTATAGACGTTTTCACAATTCTTCTATTCTCCAGCATCTGTCATTGGGGGAATCTGGAGGTCGCATTATCCCTGGGACTTCTCACCGGCCTTTTACCCCTCAGCAGGTCTGTCAGGGGAGCGGACACGGTGGCAAAGTTCGGTATAAACCGTCTGTAGTACCCGACGATGCTCAGGAACGCCCTGACTTGTTTGGTGCTCACTGGTTGAGGCCAACCCTGTATAGCATCGATGTTGTTGACCTGAGGTTTAATTATACCTCGACCGATCACATACCCCAAATAGTGTGTCTCCTCCATTCCCAGCGCACACTTCTTGGGGTTTGCAGTCAGGCCGGCTGCCCTTAGAGAGTTTACTACGGCCTGTACCTCTCCCAGTCATGGCTGAAGATGATGATATCATCCAGATAGGCGGAGGCGTATCTCCTATGTGGCTTTAACACTATGTCCATTAACCGTTGGAAGGTGGCAGGGGCCCCATGAAGCCCGAACGGTAACACAACATAGTGAAAAAGGCCCTCAGGGGTGATAAAGGCTGTCTTTTCTTTAGCCCTATCTGTCAGGGGTACCTGCCAATAGCCTTTGGTTTGATTCAGTGCGGTGAAGTCCTGAGCTCCCCCTAGTCTCTCTATAAGCTCGTCAACCCGTGGCATCGAACTTAGACACCTCATTCAATAAAATCATTGCAAAATCACAACGTCCCATCAGGTTTGGGAATTAGAACGATTGGACTGGCCCACTCACTTTTGGACTCCTCAATAACCCCTAGTTTCAGCATCTTCTGCACCTCCTCTGATATGGCCTCAGGGACTCGGTATGGCCTTGATCTTACCTTTACCCCTGTCTCAGTGACAATATCATGTTTAAACATGATGTGTAACCTGGCAACACTGAGAACACATCTGTATTTCTTGCTACAAACTCTCGAGCCTCTCGCGGTTGTCCTCTGGTAAGAGTCTAGCACAAGTACCCGATCAAATGCTGATTCCCCCGGAGAAGATTTAACCAGAGGACCCACCAAATCCATAGTGACCCTTTCAAATGGTAGGTCAATAATGGGCAGAGGTACCAACAGAATTCGAAAGTGTACCATGGGGGCATGCAATTAACAATCAGGGCAAGTTTCACAATATTTTTTTACCTTATGGTACACTCCTGGCCAATAGAAACGCTGCAAGATGCCTTCCAGCATTTTTGTGGTGTCCCCCCCATAACATGCTTATGTGCAAGGTCCAATACCCTTTGGCGATATGGCTGGGGTACCAATTAATTGCTCCTGGGTTTCACCGTGCACCTTATCAATTCGGTACAATAATTCCTGATTAACCACCACCCAAAGAAAAAACTTATCAGCACCTGGGTGCAGGGGTGCTCCATTCATTTCTACTACAACTCCCTGTAAAGTGGGGTCCTGGAGTTGTGCGGTACCTCTCACTTTCTTACAATATTTACAGTATATATATAGTAATGCAGGCCCTGGGAACAGACAGATGACACAATCCTTCCTTATGTCTCTGTGCACACACAAAACACGACAAACAAACAAAAAACACAATAAGGGAGAGGACAGACCGGGTCAGTACTGGTGGGAGCAAACAATGACCAAATCCGATCAGATACTACAAGGTCAGCAATATAATAGCACAGGAGAAGGAAGCCAGGACACACATGTGACCAGAGTCGGTACTGGATACGTAAAGGAAACCTACCATGTGATTTGATGCAGTATGAAGCAAACACCTTGAGAATGCTGTAGCTGCACCGATGCAGGATCATATCTTGGTTAATCCCTGTGCTGAGTGGTTTTGCTGATAAAACAGATTTAACATTATGATAATGAGGCTCTATCACTTCTATGGCTGCTCCAGGGCTTCTTCTAGCACATTAGTTATTCACTGCTTCACAGGATGATGTAATCCCTGGGTGGTGCCTGAAGGCAGAATAATCAATTGCTGCACCATCCCCCAGCTGCTGTGTATGAGTGATCCAGGTCAGGTTGATTAGTCATGTCTTGACTAAGCTCCATGTGTATTGAAAAGTTCTGTGTGTAATATGTTTATGTAGGCAGCCAGCCTGACCCAGCTTTCCCAAGGTCCTGAATCTTATAATTGTTTTTTTAGCAAAATTACTCAGCTCAGGGATTAACCAAGATATGATCCTGCATCAGTGTAGCTGCAGCAGTCTCAAGGTATGTTTGCTTCATAATGCATCAAATCACATGGTAGGTTTCCTTTAATGGCAGGGCAATCACTGACACACAGAGTTAACTTTAGCCAGACCCCGGCAGAGGGCAGAGATGGGTGCGTCAGATAGCAGTCAGCCACTAGAGCCCAGTACAGACTGATGTAGATAGCCGATGAGGGCAATCCATTAATGTGTCTCAGGCTCGGACAGTGCAGCGCCTGGCGGTCACCACTCGTATTGTGCTGCACCAGACTTATCAATGTGACAATGGGGCATATTTATCAGGGCCCCTGTGCCACGTCAGTGGGGTAGAGGCCCTTAAATAATCAAATGCTAGCTTATTGCTTATGGTTTATTGCTAGCACTTGCGATTATTTGCCCCAATCCGCAAATAAGGTCGTGAAGGGGGGAGGGGCGCAGCCGGCTGGGCGGTGGGCGCGGCTGACCAGAAGTGGGCCGGTGCTGGGTGTAACTGTCCCCACGCCGGTGCACTCACTGCTGCCAGGGACTTTTCACATAAACGCTGTGCAGCTCCCTGCCCGAAGCCTCTTGACGTATCACGTATGATAAATATCCTCCGAGGAATCTGTTGAAGTACAAGAATGTCGAGTTCTACTTTTGACAAAACCACACCCCTTTTATGAGGTCATGCCCCTTTGTCAGACGAGTCGGAAAGTGGCCAAAGAATGGTCTAAAACCCTTCATAAATGTATCTTAAGGTATTTTAGGCAGTTTTTTTTTGTGCAAATACGTCATTTTCGGGCGCAGGAGCAATAAGGAATTCCTCTAATGTCGCCTAAATCTGCTACTGAGAATCGAGGAAGACACAGACAAGAAGTCTATATTTTTATTCTAGACATTAACAATTAAAGGGGTGTCCCTTTGGGCAATCACATATCATTTTAACTCATCTTCACACACATCTATACACATATATTTCTCCATTTGGATGTATCACCTCATTGCTGCCTTAGTACAGTGGGGGTCGTATCCAAGGACAGCTATTTTGTTTCTAAGGCACAAAATGGCCACATTTATGGTAAATTATCTTCATATATGTCATTCATATTCTGTAATAACATCTAGTTGAATAAATGTCTATATATATATATACAGCAGATGAGATAAATGCAATGTAAATGACCAGATGATGAAACCCGGTGTAGAACAATCTTTGTGCTTTACTTTTACATTCTCCACAATTGTCAGGCTTCAGGGTAGTGAACCCCCTGACCACCGCAGACACTGACCAAGCCGACACCATGGACCAGAATCTAAGCGTACCACCCGTTTTTCATCAGAGCCCTCCACAGAGCGGATTGACCTGCTGCGATTCATCGTTGTGTCAATTCCAGAAACCTGAAGAAACCTTGTATCTCACTACATGACCCTAATATTTAGATGCTTTGCACGTGATACACATTTTCATAAAATAATATTGATAGAGAGATAGAGCTGCCGGTGGAGGTATCTCGATACGACTCTTCCTCCTTTGGCAGGCGCTGAACTGGAACGATCTGATTTCATGTTTTTTTTATACTATTGAGAACAATCAATTTACTTTGTGCATTCCGGGCATGAGATACAATTCTTGGACATTCTGGTAACACTTAGAAAGGCAAATTAGAAACGGACCTTTACACTAAACCGACTGACCGCAATACCTTATAGAGATATGAGAGTCACCATCTCCGTGCTACATGAAGATTTACCTTACAGTCAGTTACTAAAGCGTATGACTAGTGATCCACAGAAGTCAGGGCGAATATGCAGAATATGACAGGAAATGTACACACCGTGGCTTTCCACACTGAGTTTGTTGCCAAAAACTATTGAAAAAGCAGAACAATTGATAGAGCGAGTCTATTAACACCTGTTAGAACCCAATCACAGGATACCTTTGTATCCACATACATGAACAACAGTAATTGCTGCATGTCAGCACCTGTCCACAAACCGAAACCGCGCAACCACAACCAGGCTTGGCGCTAGCTGTCAGACCAGGTAAGTGGTGGCGAACTCATCCTGCGACATCCCTGCAGGCTAAAGCCCTGCCTAAACAGATAAACCGCCCTCATAAGGCGAACCCACTATCGAGCCTAACTGACGGCCCTGAGCGACCATACACATCACAACCACTTCTTCTTCCAGCTGCTGTTGAGCTGACAGGTACCAAATACCTATTACCCCCAGGACCCTGTTCATCACAGCGCACCAAACACTTCTCTCAAGAATCTTTCCAATCATCTCTCAGTCTTTCTACGGTTCAGGTTTCAGTCACAGGCCAGGCATGTCCAACTGCACGAAACACAGGAAAAGACAAACTCAAAAAACCAGAAGGTATGATGGGAATGGGCAGGTATATAGGCAGTTCCCAGACACGCCTCCCAGACACACTGGGGGAACTGTCCATCGGCTATAACCCTTGCTGGGCGGACAGAAAAACAAGGAGCAGGGTGTGGCTCAGATAATCCAAGCACAAGCATAGCCACAGTTCACACACCAAATAAAGGCCATCTATTCCGCCACTGTGGTAGTGTGACGTTTAGGCACTGGCGTTACACCTGCAATTATACACAAACATCGGTCCAAACTGTCAGGGAGCACACTAAAATCCAAAATCCCCCTCTCTTTATACTGAAAGGGCCCAGTGTGTTCAGATCGGATAGTAACATCAGATGTGTGGGCCCCATGCGGGTCCCGCAAGCATATGGTGTCTGGTGAGTCCTTCCCTGGCAATTCCTTAACTGTAACTTATATAGTCCCTTTCTGCACTTATCCAGCCTTATCTATCTCCTTCTTCCTGTGTACTCTTTGTTGTCTTTTGTCCATGGCTCTTCTGCGTAGGAGAGACCACACATGGGGGGTCAAACAACAAGGGGGGAACACATTAGAACTTAAGACGACGATGCAATCCGCATCACTATATACCACAAGTGGAAGAAGAGATCTTCTGGTATCCAATCATTTTTTGGAAGCGGAGAGCTAGAGGAACATCTCAGGTTTCAGTTGATGGATGATATACCCCCCTTACGTAGGGCAGGAGACAGGGACCATGTTCTCAAGAGAAAGACCTCCAATGGATTTCAACTTTGGTACTTTAAAATTAAAAGGGCTGAACGTGGATTTCATCTTGAACGTTATATCAGATGTAATGAATGCCGTGTTCCATACCCCCAGCCCGCTGGACCAATACTGTATATTGGTGTATGTGTCCTGTGACTTATTACTAACATATAGCGTTTTCTTTGTTTTTGTTGGAGGCCGTGTACATGTCTCATCATTTCTCCACATTTTTCGGACAATTAATCCACGCATCACCGGATGGACCACCCTACTTACCTTTTCTTTTTCTTTTTTTTTCCTTTGGAGGTTTAATCTAGTTTTTTTTACTACTCGAGATGCCACAATAGAACCCTGTGGTCACATACCTGTGGTCCATACCTGTGGTCATATACCTGTGGTCACATACCTGTGGTCACATATCTGTGGTCACATACCTGTGGTCCATACCTGTGGTCATATACCTGTGGTCATATACCTGTGGTCATATACCTGTGGTCACATACCTGTGGTCCATACCTGTTGTCATATACCTGTGGTCACATACCTGTGGTCATATGTCTGTGGTCACATACCTGTGGTCATATACCTGTGGTCACATACCTGTGGTCACATACCTGTGGTCATATACCTGTGGTCGCATACCTGTGGTCATATATCTGTGGTCACATACCTGTGGTCATATACCTGTGGTCACATACCTGTGGTCATATACCTGTGGTCACATACCTGTGGTCATATACCTGTGGTCACATACCTGTGGTCAATACCTGTGGTCATATACCTGTGGTCCATACCTGTGGTCACATACCTGTTGTCATATACCTGTGGTCACATACCTGTGGTCATATATCTGTGGTCACATACCTGTGGTCATATACCTGTGGTCACATACCTGTGGTCACATACCTGTGGTCACATACCTGTGGTCATCATATACCTGTGGTCACATACCTGTGGTCATATACCTGTGGTCACATACCTGTGGTCATATACCTGTGGTCACATACCTGTGGTCATATACCTGTGGTCACATACTGTGGTCCATACCTTGGTCATATACCTGTGGTCACATACCTTGGTCACATACCTGGGGTCATATACCTGTGGTCATACCGTTGTCAATACCTGTGGTCACATACCTGTGGTCCATACCTGTGGTTAGTATACCTGTGGGTCACATATCTGTGGTCATATACCTGTGGTCACATACCTGTGGTCATATACCTGTGGTCCATACCTGTGGTTATATACCTGTGGTCACATACCTGTGGCCATATACCTGTGGTCACATATCTGTGGTCATATAACTGTGGTCACATACCTGTGGTCACATACCTGTGGTCCATACCTGTGGTCACATACTCTGTGGTCATATACCTGTCATAACCTGTGGTCCATACTGGGTCAGTACTGTGGTCATATACCTGTGGTCACATACCTGTGGTCTATACCCTGGGTCATACCTGTGGTCATATCCCTGTGGTCACATACCTGTGGTCAATACCCTGTGGTCACAAACCTGTGGTCATGTATACCTGTGGTCCATATACCTGTGGTCACATACCTGTGGTCTATACCCTGTTGGTCATACCTGTGGTTCACATAACCTTGGTCCATATACCTTTGTTCACATCTTGGTCATATACCTGTGGTCCATACCTGTGGAACCTGCTGGTCACATACCTGTGGTCATATACCTGTGGTCATATACCTGTGGTCACATACCTGTGGTCCATACCTGTTGTCATATACCTGTGGTCACACACCTGTGTTCATATACCTGGGGTCACATACCTGTGGTCCATACCTGTGGTCACATATCTGTGGTCACATACCTCTGGTCACATACCTGTGGTCATATACCTGTGGTCCATACCTGTGGTCACATACCTGTGGTCATATACCTGTGGTCCAAACCTGTGGTCACATACCTGTGGTCATATACCTGTGGTCAAATACCTGTTGTCATATACCTGTGGTCACATACCTGTGGTCATATACCTGTGGTCACATACCTGTGGTCATATACCTGTCGTCATATACCTGTGGTCACATACAGTACCTGTGATCACATACCTGTGGTCATATACCTGTGGTCACATGCCTGTGGTCACATACCTGTGGTCATATACCTGTGGTCACATACCTGTGGTCCATACCTGTGGTCACATACCTGTGGTCATATACCTGTGGTCATATACCTGTGGTCCATACCTGTGGTCACATACCTGTGGTCATATACCTGTGGTCACATACCTGTGGTCACATACCTGTTGTCATATACCTGAGGTCATATACCCATGGTCACATACCTGTGGTCACATACCTGTGGGTCACAATACGCTGTTGGTCATATACCTGTGGTCCTACCTGTGGTCACATACCTGTGGTCAGATACCGGTGGTCATATACCTGTTGGCCATACCTGTGTCACATACCTGTGGTCATATCCTGTGGTCACTACCTGTGGTCACAATACCTGTTTGTCATATACCTGTGGTCACATACCTGTGGTCCATACCTGTGGTCACATACCTGTGGTCACATACCTGTTGTCATATACCTGTGGTCACATACCTGTGGTCATATACCTGTGGTCACATACCTGTGGTCATATACCTGTGGTCACATACCTGTGGTCATATACCTGTGGTCACATACCTGTGGTCCATACCTGTGGTCCATACCTGTGGTCACATACCTGTTGTCATATACCTGTGGTCACTTACCTGTGGTCATATACCTGTGGTCACATACCTGTGGTCATATACCTGTCGTCACATACCTGTGGTCATATACCTGTGGTCATTCCCTTGTTCAACATAACTGTGTCATATACCTGTGGTCACATACCTGTGGCACCTTGGTCACATACCTGTTCCATACCTGTGCAATACTGTGTCACATACCTGTGGTCATATACCTGTGGTCACATACCTGTGGTCATATACCTGTCGTCACATACCTGTGGTCATATACCTGTGGTCACATACCTGTGGTCCATACCTGTGGTCACATACCTGTGGTCACATACCTGTGGTCACATACAGTACCTGTGGTCACATACCTGTGGTCCGTACCTTTGGGCCTGTGGGGCAGCAATGTATAACATTATTATGGAGCCCTAGGAGGGGTTTTTTTTTGACCACCATAGATCCTGCTACTTACATATAGTGACGGGTTCTAGTGGACGCCTTCTTGGGATATTCTGTCTCCCCCCTCCTAAATGGGGATGACTCAATCCCTCTGCACCCCCCCCCCACTGGTTACTTCTATATCATATATAATTATATGCTCCCCACTACATGTGACCCCCATGTCCCCCCAATGCGGACGTCCCAGCCGCATCACTGCTTATATATACTGTATAATACACGGAAGTGTGACACCTCCCGGGTACATGCGCTCCAGCCACGCATCCGCCTTCATTCTGTGGTGAGGTCACTGGTTGCTTTGACCACTCTGTTTGGGGCAATAGCCGCGCCTGCGCGTCCGCCATTGTTTAGCTTGCCCGTCATTGGTGCATTCCTCACCCGAGCGATTGTCCTGATCCGGTGCTCACACTCCTGATGTAATGGATGGTGTGACAGTCCCGCATTTTACTTAATGACCTGTTTTTAACTTTACATCTCGCACCTTATTCACATTTGCGCTATATATGATGTGGGCGCAATGATGAATGACGTTCTGTACAGGCACACTCGATGACCAAGGTCTATTTATCGAAACCAGCGCGTGTCCCTTTATACTTATCACAATTCGGCGCACACATAGGTCACATACACAGAAGAATCCAAAAAGGGGGTATTTTTATTTTGTATCTCTGGAACACAACCGCTTTCGGAGTCTACAACTCCTTATCAAGTGGATAGATACTGCAGCGCGGGTGAAGGGCCAATTCCCCCGGAGCCCTTCACCCGCCGCTGCAGTATCTATCCACTTGATAAAGGAGTCATTGTAGACTCCGAAACGCGTTTTTTGGATTCATCTTGTGTATGCGACCTATCTGTGTGCGCCGAATTGTGACAAGTACCCTTCCTGCTCTACCGACTAACGCTTCTAGACCGGTTTGGCACCAGGAGACACCAACCTTCTATACCCTCATTAGAGTTGTGCCTAGAACAGCACAACCACATCCGGTGAGCCTCTCTCCATTCTTCCTAGTCAGCACCACAAGCTACTTCCATACTACTCTATGAGCGCTTTTCTGGTCTCTCCTTGTCCGCCTTTCTATACTTATCCAATTGTTACTGAGTTTGTTTTTCTGTGACATTTTGTACTTCAGGTTAGTGGGAATTTTGGTTGATACATTTTAAATTTATTGATTATAAAAAGGTGAATTTGGTAACATTTAAAAAAAAATTTCCATGTTCAAACCTCAAAATGTTCTGTTTTTCAAAATGATCGTCTTATTACCCAAATTATTACTAACTAACATTTCCCATCTCTCCGCTTTGTGTTGGAGACATTTTATTGTCCTTTTGTTTTACTACGACGTCGAAAGATCCCAAATCACGCAGAATTCTCTGAATTTTTTAAGAAAATTTTAGAATCAGTTATTTTAGGGGTTTTGTAACTTATGTTACTAAAATAACTGGGAATCCGGGAATAACCGTTTTTTCTATCTGTGTATATTGGACATTTTCGGACGTGGTGATACCTTTTGTGTTTTTTTACTTTTTCCACTTTTTATTATTTATTGTTTTATATGTGTTAGAGGCTTTTGGGACATTTTTATGAATTTTAATTTTAAATTTTTTATTAATTTTGTACTGTGTTTTTTTGTACATTTTTTGTTTTACAACTAGTGATCATGTGATCATGTGATGCACTGCAAAATCCATGTATTGTAGTGCATTAGATTGCATCTGCATAGGCTGACGGACATCTGCTCGGGCCAGACGGCACATGCCAATGGCAGACCCGAGGAACTTCATTAGGTCCCAGGCTGGCCGGATATGAAGATGGCAGCCCTCCCTCTGCAGATACATCGCTCCTGCGGCCACAGCATTGACAGCGGGATTGATCGGGTGATCCAGACTGTCATAAGACAGCTGGGTCACTGCTCCCCCCTGCACAGGGGGCCGGGGAGAACTTAGGTTAGGCCAATGGAGAAACCTGTCGGCCTAGCCTATGGCCCCTTAGCGACTGACGTAGAAACCCATATGGCTGGTCACTAAGGGGTTAAAGTATCTATTATGTTTATAATTATTGATGTAAAATTATAAAGAGAAAACTTGCTTTCTAACCCTTTTACATACATCAGACCAGTGGTAGTGACTAGTGATGAGCAACCCCAACCCTCACTATTGGGTCCATGCTCAACAATGGAGGCTTGTTTTCTATAACCTTTACCCGGACTTTCGGAAAAAGTGGAAATGGTTCACCCATCTACCAGTATTTTAGCCCCTAACTACCCACAGCTGTACCCATCATGGCCATGGCTGTGATTGCCCAGGCAGGACATCTGACCCTTCTGTAGAAGAGGTGGTTTCACTGGTCAAAGTGCCAATAGAGACAAGAGGGAGCTACCGAAAATCTTCTGCTGCGGCCTGATGGGGGCAGTGAGACAGGGACTAGTATCCTATAGAGCAGCAGTGACTGTAACGGCAACGTTACCTCGCCGTGGTCAGACTGCAGTGTGTAGGAAACTACTGGCTCTAGTTGTGGGCTAGTGCCAGAAATATGTCACAGTGGCTTTGGTTAGGAGAACAAGCCCAGTTTACACCCGTCAGGGCCGGTGGTGAGATACAAGCGGAGGGCTGCCTTATAGTGAAGTGATCCCCCTGAAGAAATCCTGGTGTGGGCAGTTGTTGTAGAGGAGGCCCGTGATGTTAGCGGCAGCAGCCATTGATCACACTTGGAGACAGAAATCTTGAACAAACATTCAGCATTTTTAATATGGAGAAGCAAGAAAACTCAGACAGTTCAGCGTCTTCTTGAAGTTGTTTTATTATTGCAGTTAATAAAATAGTTTAAAATAACATTTTTCAGCTCCGCACTGAAATCTTTATCAGGTCACAAGTGAATAAAAACAGCCTGATGATACAGCTCCTAAACACACTTACTGAGGTGTATGGTCACTTATGTCCAGCCTCGGCTTCATTAGAGGAAATAAGATTCCTAATGATGCCATACCATGATTAAGGCTCGGTGTTGAGCTGAAACGCGTAGGTCTGTCTGCCCATGTACCTACACCGATAAATGCACAGGACTTGTGCTGAATTTTAGAATGGATTTTCAATAAAGTATCATTGGATTTTATTTAAGTGCTCCGGTCTTCCTTACATATTCTCAGACTGCCTCTACTTGCCAGACGCCGTGGAAGCACTCCTACTGTGGACTTCTTTATCCAGACCAGCCAGGGACGTGAGTGTTTTTTACTGTTTTGACTAGTCATAGGTCGGCTTATACTCGAGAATATACGGTAGTAATAGGTCGGCTTATACTCGAGAATATACGGTAGTAATAGGTCGGCTTATACTTGAGAATATACGGTAGTAATAGGTCGGCTTATACTCGAGAATATACGGTAGTAATAGGTCGGCTTATACTCGAGAATATACGGTAGTAATAGGTCGGCTTATACTCGAGAATACACGGTAGTAACAGGTCGGATTATACTCGAGAATATACGGTAGTAATAGGTCGGCTGGAGACAGCCATCATTCTAAGAAATTTATCAAATATAATGTTTTATAAAAGGAGTAAATGAAATATATTAATAATTAGTTTATAGGAAAACAAACTTAGAACATAATATGGAAGCTTGTAGGTAAAAGAAAAGCTCGAACCGCATTGAGATATGGACCAACATAAAAGCGATCTTACTTATGTCATACCTATGTGTTACGTGTGATATATAGCCAGAGGCTTGTGGAAATCTGTCTTTATTAATAACTGTGTTACTATTGACGCTGTCGGCCCAGCATCCATAGTAACATGAGAGATAAATAAATAATAATAAATTCATCTATATCCTCATACTGTACAATAGTGTAATAACTGCATCTGTATACTCCAACACTCCTCCAGTGCAGTGTAAAATGAAGAAGGCTGGAAATAAGGGAAAGGGGCATGGTTGTGGTGGTGATGGACGTGGTGGTGATGGAAGGGGTGGTGATGGAGGTAGTGCTGCTGGTGGTGGTGATGGAGGTGGTGGAGATGGAGGTGGTGGTTATGGAGGTGGAGCTTATGGAGGTGGAGCTGGTGGTGGTGGTGATGGAGGTGGTGCTGATGGCCGTGGTGGTGATGGCCGTGGTGGTGATGGATGTGGTGGTGATGGAAGGGGGGGTGATGGACGTGGTGGTGATGGAGGTACTGCTGCTGGTGGTGATGATGGAGGTGGTGGAGATGGAGGTGGTGGTTATGGAGGTGGAGCTTCTGGTGGTGGTGATGGGGTGGTGATGCTGGTGGTGGTGCTGGAGGGGGTGGGTGATGGAGGTGGTGCTGCTGGTGGTGGTGATGGAGGGGGTGGTGATGGAGGTGGTGCAGCTGGTGGTGGTGATGAACGTGGTGGTGATGGAAGGGGTGGTATTGGAGGTGGTGCTGCTTGTGGTGCTGCTGGTGGTGCTGGTGGTGGTGATGCTGGGGGTGCTGCTGCTGGACGTGGTGCTGCTGGACGTGGTGGTGATGGACGTGGTGGTGATGGAAGGGGTGGTGATGGAGGTAGTGCTGCTGGTGGTGGTGATGGAGGGGGTAGGTGATGGAGGTGGTGCTGCTGGTGGTGGTGATGGAGGGGTGGTGATGGAGGTGGTGCAGCTGGTGGTGGTGATGAACGTGGTGGTGATGGAGGGGGTGGTATTGGAGATGGTGCTGCTGGTGGTGCTGCTGGTGGTGCTGCTGGCGGTGCTGCTGGTGGTGATGGACGTGGTGGTGATGGACGTGGTGGTGATGGAAGGGGTGGTGATGGAGGTAGTGCTGCTGGTGGTGGTGATGGAGGTGGTGGAGATGGAGGTGGTGGTGATGGAGGTAGTGCTGCTGGTGGTGGTGATGGAGATGGAGGTGGAGCTGCTGGCGGTGGTGATGGGGTGGTGATGGACGTGGTGGTGATGGACGTGGTGGTGATGGACGGGGTGGTGATGGAGGTAGTGCTGCTGGTGGTGGTGATGGAGGTGGTGGAGATGGAGGTGGTGGTTATGGAGGTGGAGGTTATGGAGGTGGAGCTTCTGGTGGTGGTGATGGGGTGGTGATGGAGGTGGTGGTTATGGAGGTGGAGCAGCTGGTGGCAATGGAGGAGGTGGTGATGGAGGGTTGGTGATGGAGGAGGTGGTGATGGAGGGGGTGGTGATGTAGGAGTTGGTGATGGAGGAGGTGGTGAGGGAGGGGGTGGTGATGGAGGAGGTGGTGATGGAGGAGGTGGTGATGGAAGGGGTGGTGATGGAGGAGGTGGTGATGGAGGAGGTGGTGATGGAGGTGGTGCTGCAGGGAGAGGTCGTGTTACATCTGTGCCTGAGAGGTGATGACAATGTCCTAGACCCAACTTTGATCAAAAGCTATCAGATTTCAGAGGAAGAGGTGGTGGCCCGAAAACCGCAGGTAGCCAAATGTTTGGGAATAACATGACTTATCCAGCATACATATTTCCTATAAAACGATAACTATTTGATCACTGGCACTAATAAATGTATGATTTCTCCAGTCCTGTGTTTCCATGCTATATAAATCCATATATACATGACGTTTGTCTTCTATATGTCACCGTATTCATGTATAATACACTGGACGGGCAAATGATACATGGCTGGTGGCTGACTATTGACCTCGTACTGGTTCTGGTCTCAATGGATTCTGCACATATATACGGCAGTAGGCATGAAGACGGTAGAGTACGGGAAGCTCATGGCCGTTTCCCCCCTTTTCTACCCTTTATTGCTTTACTTCTTTCTGTATTTGTTCATCTGGAGAACTAAGTCAAATGTCCTACAGCAATGGACAGGTTATCCATTGATTCTTTAATAGATCTTCTAGCATGGATCTAAGGATAAGCCGGAAGACTAGAAGAATAAGGGCAACAAAGCGGGATTTACAGGTCAATGCTCTGATAATTGCAGAAAGTTTAACTGCCAAGATATTTATCCTCTATTTTGAGTGTAGGGAATTACTGTCATTAATAACAAAACCCTTGATTTCGTAGACTGATCCTGGACCTAAATTGTAAACTCCGCATTGAGGACCTCATTAAGCTTAAGTTAAACTATATTACGGAAATTTCACTAAAATTTATCCGATAACATCATTTCTTGTTACATTTAAACCTTATTCTAATCAAATTGGACTTTGTGTTCAGTTCTGGTCTCAGTAGAATTATGTAACATTTGGGGAAAAAAATACATCCGAGAAGTCCAGAACCGGAAGCCAAAATAGCGAAGACCTCCACAACCACCATGTACTTCCCCTTGGTGCTGAGATAGGCCGGGATGAAGGAGATCCACACACTGCAGAAGACCAGCATGCTGAAGGTGATGTACTGAGCCTCATTGAAGGTGTCTGGAAGTTTCCTGGCAAAAAATGCTACAGCGAAGCTCAACAAAGCCAAGAATCCAATGTAGCCAATGGACAGGAAGAAAGCTACGGCAGATCCCTCATTACATAATAATGTGACTCTTTCATCCTCTGTGCTGGTGTCATAATCTGGAAATGGTGGGAAAAAGTACAACCAGAAGACACAGATCAATATTTCAAGAAAAGAGCAACTAAGAAGCACAAATATAGAGGAATGATTGCTCCACCACTTCATCCCCGCATTGCCTGGCCTTATAACATTGAAAGCCAAGATCACAGTTATGGTTTTAGCTAAGACTGAGGATATGGCAATCGTAAAGATGTTCCCGAAAGCCACCTGCCGGAGGAGGCAGGACAACCTGGTTGGGTGCCCAATGAACAACAAAGGACAGAGGAAGGATAAGACGAGAGAGAGGAGGAGTATGAAGCTGAGGTTCTGGTTATTGGCTTTCACCATGGTCGTGTTCTTGTACTTGATAAATATTCCTGTTATTATGACTGTCAAGAAGCAGAAAAGCAAGGAAATGATGAGCAGGGATGTCCCCAGTGCTTCTTCATAAGACAGGTACTCTGGTATTCTCCAGATACAGGCGTCTCTTCTTTCATTGGACCATTGCTCGATTGGACACTTCACACACTTTTCCATATCTACAAGAAATATTTCTGTTATTAGAAGACGCAGGTGACCTCAGCTCGTACTACTTTATCACCGTAGTAAAAACCTAAATCTATCATTATCGGAGTCCCAAGCATTTGGCCCATTTCAATGATTTGTTGGTCCATTGAATGTAAGAAATTCTTTGATCACAATCCCAATAAGTTCCCTGAAAGCAAATATCACACCTGGTAAAAATATTTCTCTCTGCATTTCTGTGGCCCTTTTCTTGTTTGTTTGACTCCATCTACAAGGAGTTTTCCATTAGGCCTGGAAACATATTTGTGTGTTACAAAGTTGTGTAATATGGCAGATAGATTGAAAATGGAAGATCCTGTTATACAATAAAGGTTTTATTTCTTTAGAACTTAATGGAGTTATAATGTTTAATCAAAAAAAACGGTCAGACTTGTTGGGATATGTTAATATGATATAATTGTGATGATAATTCATCAACAGTCCACTTTATACCACTTTACTAAGTATTAATCCAGGGCAGACCACCCTGGTTCTCCAGACGACCTTGGTTCTACTTTTATTGGATTTGAGACCCAGAGACCACCAGACATTGACAATGGTGTTAATATATATTGTCCATTCAGCCCCACGTAGTAATCAAACCCTCATTGGCATCAGTGTTGGATCTCTACCGGGTCTCTCTTCTTCCTTCTTTCCCTTCTCTATACAGTTTCCTCTTCTTATCCCATTTTCTTCACATTCACTAACATGTGGAGGATCAGACTGGTTGAAACAAAGTTTCCCACAGCTAATTATTATGGAAAATGGAATCAACCCTGGAAAAAGCCATAACCTGCCCCCTAGATGGGGTCACTTCCCTTACATCATAAAATGGTACAACTCAGCTGCCACCTCATCCTCTCCAGGAGATGTTGTCTTTTCCTGTTCCCACTTGTAAGATGCCATCAATAACTCTCCCTTGTAAACCAAATCAACATATGTTACACAAGTTGTACTAGAACGATGGTAGATCAATGTAAAATAATAGAAGATATATGCCTACACTTGTTTTAAGCTCTAAAACATAATAATGGGTTCTAGAGGTCCAGCAGAAGACCCAATGCATCTATTTCTAATGGGATGTTTCCGAAGTAGAGCGATTGTTTCCCACCAGTCATGTCCAGCCCCCGATCATGGACCATGTAGAGTCCTGTGTCGTGGGATGACCACAGTGTTTGATAGAAGTCTTCCAGACAATGATACTTACCCATGGAATTAGTTATCTCGCCCTTTGGACATGGACTGCAGATGTGGCAGCACTTCTGTCTTCCTCGCTGATGGAGTCTTTGGTATCCCGGTCGGCAGGACGCGGAGCACACCGAGTTTGGAGTCTTAAGAAACAGATGAAATTATTGAAGTTACTCGGGGGTTGATCCAAAAGTCCAAATAATCGCAATCTAGAATATTTATTACTATGGCAAAGTATAAAGTGGTGCAGGGAAAGAGAATCGTATAGACTCCTATAGGAAAGGGATCCGGAGGAATCCTGAGGTCTCCACAGGGAATAATATCTGATATTATGTAGGAATTAACACCTTCTACTCCTGGTGATTTACAATCCTGTATACACTATGGTGTATTATTTATGGTGTTCCATAGTTCGGTATAGCCCCATTTTTACATATACAATTATATGAGGTGATTCTGAGCTGATTGTAAATCCTTTTTTAACACATTTTAGGTTACATGAAGACATTTTCACCACCTTGATATCTAACATCTTAAGGTAACTAGGTGTTGTCTAACTAATTTTAAAAGGTTTTTCCTAATAAGATCTATTTTTATTTTTTGTTTTGCTTTTATTTTTATTGTCTGTGCATCCAAGGACATTTTGTATACATCTTACTAACATTCGCTGTGATTGGGGCTGCCCGTGACCACAGGTAGATATATAGGCCACGGACCTGTCTACCTACTCTCTACATAACACTCAGTGACCGCTACGTATGAGGAATCTCAGGAGACCGGAGCAGCAAATACCAGCGTCTGAACAGGAGCAGCTCCGTAAAGCCAGCGCCATAAATATGCTATAGTATGGGCTTTATCCCCTTGCTGAAGTGTGACGTATCTGCAGGTCACAGGTTGGCTGCGGGTGTTTGGAGTGGACTCACGGGCTGAGCCCTTTCAGTACATAGGGAGTGTTTTCTGCACATTGCAGCAAACACCCACCAGTAACATCGGCAATCGATGCTAGCTTTGCCGACACCGTTGCGTTGCATGGACGCCACTTTATTGGCCTGGATCATATTTGTAGGACACAGTGCTGTATGTTTTCTAGCCATTCACATACATGACATGTAAAATCCACATTTACTGCCATAGTGTACCCCAAGGGGGTCTGAAAATTTTTTTAAAACTTATAAAATAAATGGAGAAGAACCTAAAAATTTCAATCTTCCCCCTCTCCCTAGAACTGATACAAATGTAAATAGTCAGTAAAAATCATAAACATGGTGGGTACCTCCACGTCCCAAAATGTCCAGTCTATCAAAATATATATCCGAAATGCCAATTTTATGCCATTTTGCAATATATAAATGTTTTTTTTTTTTTTAAAGTAATCAATGGGTCCTCAAAATGGTAACAATGAAAACGTCATCTCATTCCACAAAATGATTTCAATCATTTATTTCTCTTTGTAGAAGCAGTTTTTCCCCTACGAGCGCTTGTGGCTCTTTTCTTCTTTTTTACTTTCTAGTTTTGTTCCCTAGTGAACAGTCTAAGGCTACATTCACACGAAGGTATGGGGGGCGTATACACCGCCGATATACGTCCCCCATACATGCGGCACATGTGCGGCACCGTCCCATTTCGTACCCCGTAGAGAGATAGGACATGTCCTATGTGCGCCATATATTCCTATGGAGAGGGGCGGGAGTGAGCGGCGCTCTCCCCCTCCTCCTCTCCCCCGGCACTGCCGTTGCTCGTGGGCAACGGCAGTGTGCATGTAGCCTAAGAGAAGGATCGGTCTTTACTACCAGTAACCCCTTTATTTTGGGAATGCTCGTGATACCTCCTTAAATGCTGGAAACCATCGGATGGCGCTCGCATTAATCTCAAACTGATAATCAGATGAATGACGTTGGTAATAAGACCCGACTTTCCTGGTCTCTAGGCTTCCGTCCTGCATAACGACTACATTCAATATATCAAACATGGCTGAATTTTCATCCAATTGTATTTCTTCTCCGCCCGGGGTAGTAAATCTCACTCTTCTCAGGTAAGTGTTTATCTGGAAGGCAATGGACAAGTTATGTTAGGGGACAATTATTTATCATTTCCTAGATGGAAACTTCCTGTACACATGTAGGAAGGAAGTTCTGTTGAAGGCACAACCTGCTTTTCAGTCTTGACGGGTTTTTCGGGCTCTTTCAGGTGAATGATGGAGGTCAACTCTCAACTGAGGTCTGATGACTAACCTTACCCCATCCCATACGGTGCTGACCCAGCAATCAATGGGAAGCCATGATCCCTTTAATCCTTTTCACCCCAGAGGTATCATATACTAATAGGATAGGAAATGTATTTGTTCCAAGATGTCAGTCTCATCATCTTACACAATCACTTAAAAATTACACAAACAATCTGTAACGTCCGTGCCGAAACGTTGCACTATCCGCAGTTGGCAGAACAGTTGGTGTTGATTTGTGTGTGAACTGGGGCTTGGATTTACTGAGCCACACCCTGTGCCTTGCATTTCAGCCCTGCCCAGCAAGGGTTATTAGCCTGATTGACAATTCCTCCAGTGTGCTGCTGGAGGTGTGTCTGGGAACTGCCTTATATACCTGCCTAATCCCATCATACCTTGCTGGTCGCTGCTATCTTGCTGTGTTTCTAGCTCCTCTTGCATTCTCTAGTTTCTGGTTGCTGATCTATTGCCTGTGTCTAGATTTCGCTATTTGGATTGTGATTTGGTTATTGTTATTCCCGCTGTTGCCGACTCGGATTGTTTACCTCGCCTTATTGTGTTTGTTTGTCTGTATTGTTACGTGTTCACACCTTACCCAGGAAGGGAACGTCGCCCAGTTATTGGCCTCCGTTTAGGGGGGACCCAATAAGTAGGTAGGGACAGATTGGGGGTCTCAGTGTCAGGGCTCACTGTCCTTGTTTGTGTCCTGCCATTACACAATCCCAATACACAAATTGGTAAAAAAGATCTATGATCTCTTCCAGGGCGAAAACTCAATGGAATAAAACGTTTGTTATGTCGATCGACATCTGATTCATGCGTCGGGGGGTTGCTGCACTATTTTATGGTATTTCTCAAGCATTAATTCCGTAAACCATTTACACAGCATATAACCCAAATAGAGAAGGACGTTTTACTGACACAATGGGGCACAATCACTTACCCTTCTAGAGGAGTTCATGGAAACTGAAGACACTGAAGTCACTAAGATCGTACGTCCGATATCCTGCATGTGTCGCTTCCCCACTCAGGTCCCTGGAGTTCACCTTCTTCTTCCTGGTGCATGTAAGTGCATTGTCCGTGTATAATGCGCTGTGCGGGGAGTCACTAAGATCCTGCGCCCCCTGTATCTTCTCCTTATCCTCCTGTATCTTCTCCTTATCCTCCTGTATCTTCTCCTTATCCTCCTGTATCTTCTCCTTATCCTCCTGTATCTTCTCCTTATCCCCCGGTAGCACCGCCCCTTACTCTCTGTAGCTCCACCTTCTTCTAGATGCTGTCCTCAAGATGTGACCTCACAAGGAGTTGCTGATCACATGTCTGCTTAGTCACCAGCGCTGTGCTCAGTATATCAATCGCATGTGTTTCCCTGGAAACGCGTATGTGATTGGCCGAGGCCCGCCCCCTGTGCGCTAGCATCGCGTAATGAACGGACTGCTAGCGGTACGTGTGACTGCGGCCTTAGAGAATCCATCAGAAAGGCCAAAGGAGGCCGGATCACATCCTGACACCTGTATGTCCTTGTGCTTGGTTTACAACCCGTCGCCCTCATGGTGGATGCCACTTCCCTTCCAGAACGTTTATGTTTTTCTGTCCTACAGAGCTGTATAAGAGCTTGGTTGTTATGTAACAAAATATCCTTCCTAGTGACAGTATTGAGGAATATGGCTGGCTTGGACTTTCCTGAAAGAGAAAGAGTTACACTTCTCACCCTTCTCCAGGTTGTCCACTTTGCACCAAAGATGATTCGCTTGGATTCCTCCTCAAATTGCCTCTTCAAGCCCTTCTTGGTGTCCTCCAGCTCCTCTCTGACGTCCCATCTGCCTGCCACTGTCCTGCAAGAAAGTACGGAAGCCTAGTGGCATGATGCAGGTGCAACACCCCTGCCGAAGCAAGGAAGAGGGGTTGTTGCAAATACATCCCACCATGTAGCTTGCAGCCGGTGTAGGGTCTGATCAACCCCACAGCAGGTCACTACATAACACAGGGGAACACTGCAGTGGTAGAGTCTGCCTGGTAAGGCAGGAGTTAATTGTTTTATGTGAGGTAATATGTGTCAATCAATCACATGTGTTATCCTATTGTATCTGTAAGCTGGGATGCGATTGGAGGAGGAACCACCACCTGACCAGTGGGAGTAATAAAACCCCTGGTCAGGAAAGTTCTAGTCAGTTCAGTCAGACCGGGAGTCTGTACAAGGCAGAGTAGAGTAGAGAGGAGACCAGTGCAGTCAGAGCTCAGCTCATTGCCTGAGTGGAGTGAGTTAGTTAGTGAGAGAAAGGGGTATCATCCTACCTTTAAGGGTGATATCTGAAGCAACCCAGGACAAGCTGAAGCATCCTGCTAGGACACAGCTACCTCCCAGCCTGCCCCTGCATCCAGGCTGGTGATCTACATCCTGTGGCTCCCTCCAACTGCATCTCAGCATTCTACCATTTGTCAAGGCACGTTGCTACTGTTCCTGTCGGTTCCAATAAAGAACTGTAAGTTATTTTTGTTCAACGTCTGCCTCCGTCTGGTCCCTGCTACTACGGCTGTCACCATCACGGCCACCTTGTCCACTATACTGGGACTTACACTCCATACACCAAATGGATGCCCCAGGGAGAACCGCTATAGCAGCCTCTCCCTCATCATTTCTTGCTAACACCACCCTGCTGGAGACCTGCCAGGCTGTAGGACAGCCCTCCGGTCCCCATACCAAGCACCGTGACACTAGCGTGCCTAGGCCGCAACCGCCAGCCACTCAGGTACTGCGGGCCCCGGCTGTCTCCAGGCCCCAAGGAAAGGCTAGGCTCCGGTGGGGGATGTTGCTCAGGCTTAGGCCAAACCAGTATTTCTATTCCAGAAAGAACTGATTCCCAACTGTAGGCGGCGCTGTGATTGGGTCCCTTCAGTACAGCCTAAGGAACTGGTTTTGCTATGTGAGAGGCTATGGACTAGGGCAGTGATGGAGAACCTTTTAGAGGCCGAGTGCCCAAACTACAACAAAGACCCGCTTATTTATCACAAAGTGCCAACACAGAAATGTAATTTGTGATTTATACTCCCTTCTCTGTCACAGTTTTCATTGATACCAGAACCCTGAGGCACCAATAAAGCAGAAAATAGTCCCAGGTACAGCTGTCACTTTAAAATAGCTCTGTGCACAGCAAGTCCTGGGCTGTCTGGGACTGCAGGAAGATACCTGGAGTCATCTCTGGTGATGGCCTGAGTGCCCACAGAAAGGGCTCCGAGTGCCAGCTCTGGCACCAGTGCCACAGGTTAGCCATCACTGGACTAGGGTCTGGAAGTTAGAGTTGTCCATACCTGTAATTTTTCACCTGACGAAGGCTCCAGCCCGGAGCCGAAACACGTAGTGTTTTACTTTTTATTAATATTCATTTTATGGATATAACATTCCGCTCTAATCTCTGAGTGCGGCAGTGCCCTCCAGAACGGAACGACACCTCACGGATTTCCGCTGGAAAAGAAGTGTGGCTTTCCTTATCCCATCCTGGAAAAGAAGTGTGGCTTTCCTTATCCCATCCTGGAAAAGAAGTGTGGCTTTCCTTATCCCATCCTGGAAAAGAAGTGTGGCTTTCCTTATCCCATCCTGGAAAAGAAGTGTGGCTTTCCTCATCCCATCCTGGAAAAGAAGTGTGGCTTTCCTTATCCCATCCTGGAAAAGAAGTGTGGCTTTCCTTATCCCATCATGGAAAAGAAGTGTGGCTTTCCTTATCCCATCCTGGAATAGAAGTGTGGCTTTCCTCATCCCATCCTGGAAAAGAAGTGTGGCTTTCCTTATCCTATTTTTGCATATTTGCCAGAATCCACCACAAGAGTGCCACATCCCTGCCAATGTGTAGGCAGGTGGGAAGGTGCGAATAGCGCCCTCTCTAGGTTAGGACTTGTTAAGGAGACTGATCACCTCTCTTGGAAGGTTCTGGAATGTACACATTGGGGCACATTTACTTCCCCGGTCCCTCGGAGTTCCCTAAAGTGCATTGTGCGACACAATTTTGAAGTTAAATCCTGCGGTTTGTCCAAATCCGATCGAGGGATGTCCGACAAAAGTGTGGTCCGCGGGGCCCTTAGTAAATGCGCCCCATTGTGTAATAGCAGCTGTATGTTCTGTCTGGAAAGGCCAAGGTAGAGAAGCAGCACTCCGTAACAAATAAGTTGCCACTTGTGAAATAAACACTTTTTTTTACGTGCTGCTTCTCTACCTTGGCTTATTGGAACTTTGGGATCCTCGAGTCCACAAGCCTCCACAAGCTTGCATCCTACCTTTGGATCTAAATCCGATTTCACAGTGCCGCTTCATCTCTCTATTTTTTCTGTCTGGAAAGGCAACAGTTAATGCTGTTATTTGTATTGTCTAATTAGGTACAAGTAAAGTGAGCTGGAAGCTGGTTGGAGGAGTGCTACCTGGGGCGTAACTTGAGGGGGTGCAGAGGTTGCGATCGCACCTGGGCCCAAGAGGTTTAGGGGGCCCTTATGGTGTCACTTTCCCATATGAGAAGACTATTACTATAAACCATACCTTATATTCGGGGGCCTGGCACAGACTTTGCACTGGGGCCCATCAGCTTCTAGTTACTGATTGCTACCACCAGACCAGGGGAGTATAAATACCTCTGCTGGGTGGAAGCATGTGGTGCTGGAATCCAGTCAGTGGATAGAGAAGCAGGTGCAGTGTGCGGCTCCTCCAGACCCACTACCAGGAAGAAGAGGTACCTCAGGCCACTGCCTCATACCTCAGGGCAAGTCCGGAGACTCAAGCCCACAACTGCAGCTTCCACTATTGGACACAGTTCCCCCTACATCAACCCAGCCGCATCTCCTACCAGGCCGAGAGTAACCTTCCTGCGGAGCAGCTCCCTCCAGAATCTACTGCAGTTACCTGAGGCTGAGCTAAAGGAACATCCCGGGCTAAGACCATTCAGCTTATTGCTGAAACTTGTAGGTCATTTGTACCATGTGTCGTGTTTTTATACTCACTGGCCATTATCCATTTCTAGCTGTGAGTGCCGGGATCTTCCTTTACCTCAGCCTTTCCTTCTACCCCAGAATTATCCACGCGCACCCGTGTGTATTTACTGCTTTTTTTTTTAAATCAGCGTGCCCTAGACCGCCACCGCCAGCCACTCCGGTGTTCTGGGCCCCGGATGCCTCCACCCCCCAAGAAAAGGCTAGGGCCCGGTGGGGATGTTGCAGGAGTACCAATGGCTGTAAGTCTCCACTCAGCTGCAAGGTGGCTTTAATTGGAGGGAGAACCCTTACTTCTCAACATTGAGCAGTCATAGGCACATAGACCATGACCATCACCACCATCACCTTCTTCTTCCTGGTGCATGTAAGTGCATTGTCCGTGTATCATGCACTGTGCGGGGAGTCACTGATCCTGCACCCGATATCCTGCATGTGTCGCTTCCCCGCTCAGGTCCCCGGAGTTCACCTTCTTCTTCCTGGTGCATGTAAGTGCATTGTCCCCCCCCCCCCCCCCCCCCCATTTCTGTCACGTGAAAGCAGTGCAGCCACGCCCCAATCCCATTGCGTGCAACACAACGGCGGAAAATCCGGCCAAAGTGCGTCTGCGGACCCTTAGTAAATAAGCCCCTTTGTTTTCTCTTCGCATCTGTGGCCAAGATCCCTTTATCCCAAGAAATGAGCATGAGGAACAGTAGGGGAGATTTATCTGTACTGTTTTTCTGTCAGTCTAATTTCTTTTTTGGCTTCTTTCTTAATCTCATTTGTCCTTGGGGGTTTTCTTTGTGTTGTTTTGGACCTGTGTCTCTTTGTTTGGATGAAGTTATGGAGGAAAGATGTTTTTTATTTCACAAATTTTTATGAAAACAAAGTTGCAAATTCGTTTGTTCTGTTTCTTTCAGTAAAGTTTTCCAGCTGATAACAGACATTTGTTAATTTTTTTCAACTTTAAAATAAAAAATCACAGATGCGACTAGAAGCGAAATAACTGCAACAAACAGATAAATAAAGCGACTCCGGCTTGTACTTAGATCGATCTCCCTCGTGTACATAAAACTACAGCCGGCTATAAGAAGGGTAACATTGTACACACATGTCGTAATGGCCTTAGGGAGCAGAGGAAGAATAGTCTCGATACGTTGCGTTACTTCACTTACATTTACCAACTTAGATTATCATTAATCCTAAATATTTATAGGTTAGCATTCCAGCCACTACTACACCAAGTGACACAAAATATGCTACATCATTTATCAGAGCATCATAGTACGTAAAGCTGGAAAGAGAAGCAAGTCCATCAAGTCCAACCCTTAAGAATGAAGGTGTAGAGGATGCCCCCTGTTTGTGGTGATGGTAGAATCTCCTCTCCTCTAGGTGTAGAGGATGCCCCCTGTCTATGGTGATGGTAGAACCGATTCGTCTGCACATAAACTCTCCCTTGAAGTTGGCGCCATGAGGGACGGGATATCCACACGCACTGACTTCAAGGCCTGGAAAGGCCCCTTCTCTCGTTCCTTCCATCGCCCCATAACCGGCCTTTTATTACCCTCAGCAGGTCTGTCAGGGGAGCGGACACGGTGGCAAAGTTCCGGTATAACCGTCTGTAGTGTTACCCGCGATGCTCAGGAACTCCCTGACTTGTTTGGTGCTCACGGTTGAGGCCAACCCTGTATAGCCTCGATGGTTGTTGACGCTGAGGTTTAATTTAGACCTCGACCGATCACATACCCCAAATAGTGGTGTCTCCTCCATTCCACCCAGCGCCACTTCGTGGGGTTTGCAGTCAGGCCGGCTGCCCCTTATAGAGTTTCTACGGCCTGTACCGGGTCTCCCAGTCATGGCTGCAGATATGATTCATCCAGATAGGCGGAGGCGTTCTCTATTGGCTCCTAACACTATGTCCATGAACCGTTGGAAGGTGGCAGGGGCCCCATGAAGCCCAACGGTAACACAACATATGGAAAAAGGCCTCAGGGGTGATAAAGGCTGTCCTTTCTTTACCCTATCGGTCAGGGGTACCTGCCAATAGCCTTTGGTGTGATTCAGTGCGGTGAAGTCCTTAGCTCCCCGTCTAGTCTCTCTATAAGCTCGTCAACACCTTTGCATGGGATAGGCATCGAACTTAGACCCTCTTCAATAAAAATCATTGCAAAATCACAACGTCCCATCAGGTTTGGGATAAGAACTTTAATTTTTTGGGACGGGGCCCACGCACTTTTGGACTCCTCAATAACCCTATTTTCAGCATCTTCTGTTCTGCACTCCTCTGATATGGCCTCAGACACGTACGGCCTTGATCCTTACCTTTAAGACCCCTGGCTCGTGAACAATACATGTTTAAACTATGTGACCTGGCAACACTGAGAACACCTCTGTATTTTCTTTTCTTGCTATCAAACTCTGACCCCTCGCTGTTGTCCTTTGGTAAGGGAGTAGCACACGTACCCGTCAAATGCTGATTCCCCCCGGAGAGAGTTAACAGAGGACCCACCAATCCATAGTGACCCTTTCATGGTAGGTCAATAAGGGCAGGGTACAACAGAATTCGAAAGTGTACCTTGGTTGCCTGCAATTAACATCAGGGCAGTTTCCACAATATTTTTTTACCTTATGGTACACTCCTGGTCCAATGAACGCTGCAAGATGCCTTCCACCAGCAGTTTTTGTGGTGTCCCCCCCTACATGCTTATATGTGGCAGGTCCATACCCCTTGGCGAAGGCTGGGGTACCAATTAATTGCTCCTGGGTTTTCACAAGCATCACCGTCACCTTTATCAATCAATTCGTACAATAATTCCTGATAATAAACCACCCCCCCCCCCAAAGAAAAAACCTTCGGAGCACATGGGTGAGGTTGTGCTCCCTTCATTTCTACTACAACTTTCCCTGTAAGTGGGGGTCCTGAGTTGTGCGGTACCCTCTCACTTTTCTTACAATATTTACATATTATATAGTAATGCAGGCCCTGGAACAGACATGACAACAAATCCTTCCTTATGTCTCTGTGCACACACAAAACAACGACAAACAACAAAAAAAACAATAAGGGAGAGGACAGACCGGGTCAGTACGTGTGGGAGCAAACCTGACAAATCCCGATCAGAACTACAAGGTCAGCAATTATAATAGCACAGGAGAAGGAAGCCGGCCACACATGTGACCAGAGTCGTTACGGGATACGTAAAGGAAACCTACCATGTGATTTGTGTCAGTAATGAAGCAAACACCTTGAGAATGCTGTAGCTGCACCGATGCACGGATCATATCTTGGTTATCCCTGTGCTGAGGTGGTTTTGGCTGATAAAACAGATTTAACTTATGATCATGAGGTCTCTAATCACTTCTATTGCTGCTCCAGGGCTTCTTCTAGCACATTAGTTATTCACGCTTCACATGATGATGTAATCCCTGGGTGGTGGCCTGAAGGCCGAATAATCAATTGCTGCAACCATCCCCCAGCTGCTGTGTAGAGTTATCCAGTCAGGTGATTATGTCCATGTCTTGACTTAAGTCTCATGTGTAGTGAAAAGTTTTCTGTGTGTAATATGTTTATGTAGGCATCCTCTTCCAAGCTTTCCGCTAGGTTCCTGAATTTTATAAGTGGTTTTTTTAGCAAATTTACTCAGGCTCAGGGATTAACCAGATATGATCCTGCATCATGTAGCTGCAGCAATCTCAAGGATGTTTACTTCATAATGCATCAAATCACATGGTAGTTTCCTTTAATGGTCAGGCAAATCACTGACACACAAGTTAACTTTAAGCCCGACCCCGGCAGAGGGCATGAGATGGGTGCGTCATATATCAGTCATCCACTAGAGCCCAGTACAGGACCCCTTGGGGTGGGATGTATATAGTCCGATGAGGTGCAATCATTAATTTGTTCCCTCAGACTCGGACAGTGCAGCGCCTGGCGGTCCCACTCGTATTGTGCTGCAACCAGACTTATCAATGTGAACAATGGGGCAGAATTTCTCATGCCCCTGTGCCACGTCAGTAGGGGTAGAGGCCCTTAAAAATCAAATGCTAGCTTTATTGCTTATGGTTTATTGCTGCACTTGCGATTATTTGCCCCATTCCGCAAATAAGGTCGTGAAGGGGGGATGGCGCAGCCGGCGGCGTGGGCGCGGGGCCTTACTCATCATTGGCCGGTGCTGTGTTTAAACTGTCCCACGCCGGTGCACTCACGTGCTTGCAGGGACTTTTCACATAACGCTGTGCAGCTCCCTTCCGAAGCCTCTTTACGTATCACGTATTGATAATATCCTCCGCGGAAAATCTGTTTGAAGTCAAGAAGTCGAGTTTCTCAACACTTTTGACAAACCACACCCCTTGTTAGGAGGTCATGCCCCTTTGTCATACGAGCGAAAGTGGGCCAAAGAATGGCTAAACCCTTCATAAATGTATCTTTAAGGTATTTTAGGCAGTTTTTTTTTTTTGTGCAAATACGTCATTTTTCCGGGAGCAGAGCAAAAGGAATTCCGCTATGTCGCCTAAATCTGCTACTTAAGAATCGATGAAGACACACAAGAAGTCTATATTTTGATTCTAGACCTTAACAATTAAAGGGGTGTCCCTTTGGCGCAATCACATATCATTTAACTCATCTTCACACACATCTAACACATATATTTCTCCATTTGGATGTATCACACCACTCATTGCTGCCTTAGACAGTGGGGGTCGTATCCAAGGACAGCTATTTTGTTTCTAAGGCACAAAATGGCCACATTTATGTAAATTATCTCATATATGTCCTCATATTCGGTATAACATCTAGTTATAAATGTCTATATATATATATAACAGCAGATGAGATAAATGCAATGTAAATGACCAGATGATAAACCACCCGGTGTAGAACAATCTTTGTGCTTTCTTTTACATTCTCCACAATTGTCAGGCTTCAGTGTAGTGAACCCCCTGACCACCGCAGACACTGCTCAAGCCACACCTACTGGACCAGAATCTAAGCGTACCACCCGTTTTTTTCATCAGAGCCCTCCACAAGCGGATTGGGACCTGCTGCGTTCATCGTGTGTGTCAATGTCCAGAAACCTGAAGAAAACCTTGTATCTTCCACTACATGACCCCTAAATATTTAGAGGCTTTGCACGTGATACCTTTTCTAAAATACATATTGATAGAGAGATAGACTGCCGGTGGAGGTATTCGATACGACTTCTTCCTCCTTTGGCAAGGCGCTGAACTGGAACGATCTGATTTCATGTCTCTTTTTTATATATTGAGAACAATCAATTTACTTTGTGCATTCCGGGCATGAGATACAATTCTTGACATTCTGGTAACACTTAATAAGGCAAATTAGAAACGGACCTTTACACTAACCGACTGACCGCAATACCTTATGAATATGAGAGTCACCATCTCCGTGCTACTATGATAGATTTACCTTACAGTCAGTTACTAAAGCGTATGACTAGTGATCCACAGAACGTCAGGCGAATATGCAGAATATGCAGGAAATGTATCACACCGTGGCTTTCCACACTGAGTTTTTGCCAAAAATATTGAAAAACAGAACAATTGATAGAGCGATGTCTATTAACACCTGTCAGAAACCACAATCACAAGGATGACCTTTGTATCCACATAGATGAACAACGTAATTGCTGCATTGTCAGCACCTGTCCATCAAACCGAAACCGCGCAGACCACAACCAGGCTGTGGCGCTAGCTTGTCCGACAGGTAAGTTGGTGGCGACTCCATCCTGCGACATCCCTGCAGGCAAAGCCCTGGCCTAAATCAGATAAACCCAAAAAACCAAACCACAAAAACCACCCACCGCCACCGCTCCCTCATAATGGCGAACCCACTATCTGAGCCTAACTGACGGCGCCTGAGCGCCATACAACATCACATTACCACTTCTTCTTCTTTCAGCTTCTGTCCTTGTTTGATCTTCCCTTTACCCAAAATACTTCCTATTACCCCCTTTTTCGACGGACCCTTTCTCCCATTCACAGCCCCACACCTTTCTCTCCCTTTTTCTTAAGAATTCCTTTCCTCTAATCCACCTCTCCTTCTCTTTCCACGCTCCCTCCTTTCTCTCCACGGTTCAGTTTCCCGCTCCATGCCGCCCCCTGTTCGCCCATGTCCCAACGCCCATCGAAACACAGGAAAAGACAAACTCAAAAGAACCAGACAGGTATGATGGGAAGGGCAGGTATATAGGCAGTTCCCAGACACGCCTCCGCAGACACACTGGGGGACCTGTCCTCCGGCTATTTAACCCTTGCTGGGCGGGACAGAAAAACAGGAGCGGGTGTGGCCGTCAGATAATCCAAGCACAAGCATTAGCCACATGTTAAACCAAATAAAGGCCCATCTATTCCGCCAACTGTTGTAGTTTTGGTGACGTTTTAGGCCAACTGGCGTTACAACACCTCAATTATACACAAAATCGGTCCAAACTGTCAGGGGAGCAACACTAAAATCCAAAATCCATCCCCTCTCCTATCAATCCCCCTCTCTTTTCAACTGAAAGGCCCGTGGTGTTGTTTCAGAATCGGATAGTAACACTCAGATGTGTGGGTTGGCCCCATTCGGGTCCCCGCATAGCATATGGTTGTCCTGGTGTTATGTTCTCCTTCCCTGGAATCCCTCCCTTAACTGTCCCCCCACTTCATATGTCTCCCCCCTTTTCCCCGTGTCACCTTCTCCCCATTCCCGCCTTTTATCCCTCCTCTTCCCTTTTCCCCTTTTTTGTTTGTTCTCTTCCTGCTTTCCCTTTTGTCGCATACGCGAAATCTTCTGCGTATGGAGAGACCAGCACATGGGGGGGTCCCAAACAACACACCCAGGGGGAACACATTAGAACTTAAGACGAGATGCAACCCCCGCATCACTATATACCACATTAGTGGAAGAAGAGATCTTCTGGTATCCATCTTTTTGGAAGCCGGAGAGCTAGAGGAACATCTCAGGTGTTCAGTGGATGGATGATATACCCCTTACTCAGGGGGGCAGGAGACAGGGGACCATGTTCTCCAAGAGAAAGACCTCCAATGGATTTCAACTTTGGTTACTTTAAAATTAAAAGGGCTGACGTGGATTTCAATCTTGAACGTTATATCATTATGTAATGATGCCGTGTTCCATACCCCAGCCCGCTGGACCAATACTGTTAATATTGTTATGTGTCCTGTGCTTATTACTACATTAGCGTTTTCTTCTGTTTTTGTTGGAGGCCGTGTACATTCTCATCATTTCTCCACATTTTTCGGACAATTAATCCCATCGCATACCGGATGGACCACCCTACTTTAACCTTTTCTTTTTCTTTTGTTTTTTTCCTTTGGAAGGTTTAATCTAGTTTTTTTTACTACTCGGATGCCACAATGAACCCTGTGGTCACATACCTGGGCCATACCTGTGGTCTATACCGGTGGTCCATACTGTGTCACATATCTGTGGTCACATACCTGTGTCCCTACCTGTGGTCATATCCCTGTGGTCATATACCGGTGGGTCATATACCTGTGGTCACATACCTGTGTCCATACCTGTTGTCATATACCTGTTGGTCACATACCTGTGGTCAGATCGTCTGTGGTCATCATACCGTGGTCATATCCTGTGGTCACAACTGTGGTCACATACCTGTGGTCATATAACCTGTGGTCGCATAACCTGTGGTCATATATCCGTGGTCACATACCTGTGGTCCATATACCTGTGGTCACAACTACATGTGGGTCATATACCTGTGGTCACATACCTGTGGTCATATACCTGTGGCCACATACCTGTGGTCATATACCTGGTCACTACCTGTGGTCCATCGCTGTGGTCACATACCTGTTTGTCATATACCTGTGGTCACATACCTTTGGTCATATATCTGTGGTCCATACCTGTGGTCATATACCGTGGTCCATACCTGTGGTCACATACCTGTGGTCACATACCTGTGGTCATATACTGTGGTCACATACCTGTGGTCATATACCTGTGGTCCACATCCCTGTGGTCATATAACCTGTGGTCACATACCCTGTGGTCATATACCTGTGGTCACATACTGTGGTCCATACCTTGGTCATATACCTGTGGTCACATACCTTGGTCACATACCTGGGTCATATACCTGTGGTCACTCCGGTTGTCATATACCCTGTGGTCACATACCTGTGGTCCATACCTGTGGTTAGATACCTGTGGGTCACATATCTGTGGTCATATACCTGTGGGCACATACCTTTGGTCATATAACCTTTGGTCGCATACCTGTGGTTTATAGAACCTGTGGTCACATACTGTGCCATATACCTGTGGTCACATATCTGTGGTCATATAACTGTGGTCACCCTACCTGTGGGTGTCACATACCTCTACCTGTGGTCCTACCTGTGTCACATACAGTACTGTGGTCATATACCTGTCAATAACCTGTGGTGCCATACTGTGGTCAGTCTGTGGTCATATACCTGTGGTCACATACCTGTGGTCTATACCCTGGGTCATACCTGTGTCATATCCCTGTGGTCACATACCTGTGGTCAGATACCCTGTGGTCACAAACCCTGTGGTCAGATACCTGTGGTCCTACCTGTGGTCACATACCTGTGGTCTATGACCCTGTTGTCCATACCTGTGGGTTCACATCCAACCTTTGGGTCCATATACCTTTGTTCACAATCAGCCTTGGTCATATCCTGTGGTCCATACCTGTGGTCATAGACCTGACCTGTGGTCACATACCTGTGGTCTATACCCTGTGGTCATATACCTGTTTGTCACATACCGTGGTCATACCTGTTGTCATAATCTACCTGTGGTCACACCGCCTGTGTTCATATACCTGGGGTCACATACCTGTGTCCATACCTGTGGTCACATATCTGTGGTCAATTACCTCTGGTCACATACCTTGTCGATACCTGTGGTCCATACCTGTGGTCAAATACCTGTGGTCATATACCTGTGGTCCAAAAACCTGTGGTCCACCTACCTGTGGTTCATATACCTGTGGGTCAAATACCGGTTGTCCATATACCTGTGGTCACCCAACACCTCTGTGGTCATATACCTGTGGTCACAATACCTGGGGTCATATACCTGTCGTCATTACCTTGGTCACATACAGTACCTGTATCACATACAGTTTGGTCATATACCTGTGGTCACATGCCTGTGGTCACATACCTGTGGTCATATACCTGTGGTCAATACCTGTGGGTCCATACCTGTGTTCACATACCTGTTGTCCATATACCGTGTCATATACCTGTGGTCCATACCGTGTTCACATACCTGTGGTCATATCCTGTGGTCCTCCGCGTGGTCACCAAAAAACAGTACCTGTTGTCATATACCTGAGGTCATATACCCTGGTCCCATACCTGTGGTTCACTACCTGTGGGTCACAATACGCTGTTGGTCATAACCTGTGGTCCATACCTGTGGTACCATACCTGTGGTCAGATACCGGGGTCATATACGCTGTTGGCCATACCTGTGTCACATACCTGTGGTCATATCCTGGGTCACCTACCTGTGGTCACAATACTGTTTGTCATATACCTGTGGTCACAACATACCTGTGGTCAGAGACCTGTGGTCCCATACCTGTGGTCACAACCTGTTGTCAATATACCTGTGGTCACATACCTGTGGTCATATACTGTGGTCACATACCTGTGGTCATATACCTGTGGTCACCTACCTGTGTCATATACCTGTGGTCACATCCTGTGGTCTCTAACCTGTGGTCCATACCTGGGTCCACATACCTGTGTCCATATACCTTTGGGTCACTTACCTGTGGGTCTATACCTGTGGTCACTACCGTTGTGGTCATATACCTGTCGTCACATACCTGTGGTCATATTACCTGTGGTCATTCCCTTGTTCAACATATACCTGTGGTCATATACCTGTGGTCACATACCTGTGGCCGACCTTGGTCACATCCTGTTCCATAGCCTTGTTGTCATATACCTGTGGTCACATACCTTTGGTCATATACCTGTGGTCACAATACCTGTGGTCAATATACCTGTCGTCACATACCGGTTGTTAATATACCTTGTGGCACATACCTGTGGTCCATACCTGTGGTCCATCCTGTGTCACATCGTCCCTGTGGTCACATAACCTGTGGTCACATACATACCTTGTCACATACCTGTGGTCCGTACCTTTGGCCTTGGGCACAATGTATACAATTTTATGGAGCCCTAGGGAGTGTTTTTTTGACCACCATATATCCTGCTACTTACATATAGTGACGGGTTCTAGTGGACGCCTTCTTGGATATTCTGGTCCTCCATCTTTCCTCCTCTCCCCCTCCCTAATGGGGATGACTCAATCCCTCTGCAAACACCCCACCCCCACTGGTTACTTCTATATCATATATAATTATATGCTCCCACGACATGTGAACCCCCCCATGTCCCCGATACGCCCAATGGACGTCCATCCAGCCGCATCACTGCTTATATATACTGTATATACCTAAGTGTGACAGCCTCCCGGGTTACTGCGCTCCAGCCCCCGCATCCGCCTTCTTCTGTGGTGAGGTCACTGGTTGCTTTACACTCTGTTTGGGGCAATACCGCTCCTGCGCGCGCCATTGTTTAGCTTGCCCCGTCCTTGGTCATTCCTCACCCGAGCGATTGTCCGATCCGGTGCTCAGCACTCCTGATGTAATGGATGGTGTGACAGTCCCGCATTTTCTTATGACCTGTTTTTTAACTTTACATCTCTCCACCTTGATTCACATTTGCGCTATAGATGATGTGGGCGCCAATGAGGATACGTTCTGTACGGCACACTCGCTGACCAAGTCTAATTTATCGAACCAGCGCGTGTCCCTTTATACTTATCACCATTCGCGCACACTATAGGTCACAAGTACACAGAAGAATCCAAAAAAAAGGGGGTAATTTTTAATTTTGTAATCTCTGGAACACAACCGCTTTCGGAGTCTACATTAACTCCTTATCAAGTGGATAGATACTGCAAGCGCGGGTGAGGGCCAATTCCCCCGAGCCCTTCACCCGCCGCTGCAGTATCTATCACTTGATAAAGGAGTCATTGTAGACTCCGAAACCCGTTTTTGGATTCATCCTTGTGTATGCGACCTTCTGTGTGCGCCGAATTGTACAAGTACCCTTCTTCCTGCTCTACCGACTAACGCTTCAGACCGGTTTGGCACCAGAGACACCAACCTTCTATACCCTCATTAGAGTTGTGCCTAGAACAGCCACAACCACATCCGGTGAGCCTCTCTCCATTCTTCCTAGTCAGCACCACAAGCTACTTCCATACGACTCTATGAGCGGCTTTTCTGTCTCTCCTGTCCGCCTTTCCTATACTTATCCAATTGTTTAACTGATTTGTTTTTCTGTGACATTTTGTACTTCAGGTTAGTGGGAATTTTGGTTGATACATTTTAATTATTTGATATTATAAAAAGTGATTTGGTACTTTAAAAAAAATTTTTTATTTCAAGACCCTCAAATGTTCGTGTTTTTTCAAAATGATCGTTTATTACCCAATTATTACTAACTAACAACATTCCCATCTCTCTTCCGGTTTGTGTTGGAGACATTTTTAAATTGTCCCCTTTTGTTTTACTACGACGTCGAAAGATTCCCAAATCACGCAGATTCTCTGAATTTTTTTAAGAAAATTTTAGAATCAGTTATTTAGGGGTTTGTAACTTATGTTACTAAAATACTGGGATCCGGGAATAACCGTTTTTTCTATCTGTGTTATTGGACATTTCCGGACGTGGTTGATACCTTTTGTGTTTTTTTACTTTTTCCACTTTTATTATTTTTGTTTTATTATATGTTTAGAGCCTTTTGGGACATTTTTAAGAATTTTTTATTTTAAATTTTTATTAATTTTGTACTGTGTTTTTTTTTGTACATTTTTTGTTTTACACTAGTGATCATGTGATCATGTATGCCTGGCAAAATCCATGTATTGTTATGCATTAGATAGCATCTGCATAGGCTGAACGACATCTGCTCGGGCCAGACGGCAACATGCCAATGGCAAACCCTATGACTTATTAGGTCCCATGCCTGGCCGGATATGAAGATGGCAGCCCTCCCTCTGCAGATACCATCGCTCTGGGGCCATAAACAGCATTGACAGCGGGATTGATCCGGGTGATCCAGACCTGTCATAATACAGCTGGGTCACTGCTCCCCCCCTGCACATGGGCCGGGGAGAAAACTAGGTTAGGCCAATTGAGAAACCTGTCGGCCTAGCCTATGCCCCTTAGCGACTGACCGTAGAAACCCCTAATGGCTGTACTAAGGGGTTAAATTATCTATTTATGTTTATAATTATATTGATGTCAAATATAAAAGAGAAACCTTGCTTTCTAACCCTTTTACATACAATCAGACAGTGGTAGTGCTAGTGATGAGCAACCCCAAACCCTCACTATTGGTCCATGCTCACAATGGAGGCTGTTTCTATAAACCTTTACCCCGGACTTTCGAAAAGTGGAAATGGTTCACTCTCTCTACCAGTATTTAGCCCCTAACTAACCCCCAGCTGCTGTACCCATCATGGCCATGGCTGTGATTGCCCATGCAGGGACATCTGACCCTTCTGTGAAGGGTGGTTTCACTGTTCAAAGTGGCCAATAGAGACAAGAGGGAGCTAAGCTACCGAAAATCTTCGCTGCGGCCTGATGGAGGCAGTGAGACTGGACTAGTATCCTATAGAGCAGCAGTGGACTGAACGCAACGTTACCGCCTCGCCTGGTCATACGCAGGTGTAGGAAACTACTGCTTCTCTATTGTGGGCTAGTCCATAATAGGTCCAGTGGCTTTGGTTAGGAGAACAAGCCCAGTTTTTACAAACCACCCGTCAGGGCCTGTGTAGATTACAAGCGGAGGCTGGCCCTTATAGTGAAGTGATCCCCCTGAATAATCCTGGTGTGGGCAGTTGTTGTAGAGGAGGCCCGTGATGTTAGCGGCAGCAGCCATTGATCACACTTGGAGACAGAAATCTTGAACAAACATTCCCGCATTTTTACTATGGAGGCCAAGAAACTCAGACAGTTCAGCGTCTTCTTTGAGTGGTTTTATTATTGCAGTTACTAAAATAGGTTTACAATAAACATTTTTCAGCTCCGCACGTGAATCTTATCAGGTCACAAGTAATAAAACAACGCCTGATGATACAGCGCCTAAACACACTACTGAGGTGTAGGTCACTTATGTCCAGCCTCGGCTTCCATTAGGGAACTAAGATTCCCTAATGATGCCCTACCATGATTAAGGCCTCGGTGTTGAGCGGAAACGCGTAGGTCTGTCCTGCCATGTACCTACACCGATAAATGCGCAGGACCTTGTGCGAATTTAGAATGGCCTTTTCAATAAGTATCATTTGGATTTTATTTAAGTGCTTCCGGTCTTCCTTACATATCTCATACTGCCTCTACTTGCCAGACTCCGTGGAAGCACGTCTACTGTGGACTTCTTTATCCATACCAGCCAGGGACTGAGTGTTTTTTTACTGTTTTGACTAGTCATAGGTCCGGCTTATACTCGAGAATATACGGTAGTATAGGTCGGCTTATACTCGAGAATATACGGTAGTAATAGGTCGGCCTTATACTTGAGAATATACGGTTAATAGGTCCGGCTTATACTCGAGAATATACGGGTAGTAAAAGGTCGGCTGGTAATACTCGAGAATATACGTAGTAATAGTCGGCTTATACTCGAGAATACACGTAGTACATGTCGATGATTATACTCAGAATATACGGTAGTAATAGGTCGGCTGGAGACCAGCACCATCATTCTAAGAATGTTTCAAATATAATGTTTTATAAAAGGAGTAAATGAAATATATTAATAATTAGTTTATAGGAAAACAAACTTAGACATAATATGGAAGCTTGTAGTAAAAAAAAGCTCGAACCGCATTGAGAGAATGGGACCAACATAAAAGCTCTTACTTATGTCATACATAGTTTACGTGTGATATATAGCCAGAGGCCTTGTGGACATCTGTCTTTTTTCATAACTTGTTACTATTGACGCTGTCGGCCAGCATCCATAGTAACATGAGATATAAATAATACTAATAAATTCATCTATTATCCTCATACGTACATAGTGGAAAACTGCATCTTATACCCAACACTCCTCAGTGCAGTGTAAAATGACGAAGGCTGGAAATAAGGGACAAGGGGCATGGTTTGTGGTGGTGATGGACGTGGTGGTGATGGAAGGGGTGGTGATGGAGGTAGTGCTGCGGTGGTGGTGAATGGAGGTGGTGAGGATGGAGTGGTGGTTTATGGAGGTGGAGCTTATGGTAGGTGGGCTGGTGGTGGTGGTGATGAGTTGGTGCTGAGCCGTGGTTGTGGATGCCGTGGTGTGATGGAATGGTGGTGGTGTGGCGGGGGGTGATGGACGTGTGGTGATGGAGGTCCTGCTTGCTGTGGTGATGTGGAGTGGTGGAGATGGAGTGGTGGTTATGGAGGTGGAGCTTCTGGTGGTGGGTGATGGTGGTGATGCTGGTGGTGGTGCGGATGGGGTGGTGATGGAGGTGGTGCTGCTGGTGGTGGGGATGGAGGGGGTGGTGATGGAGGTGGTGCAGCTGGTGGTGGTGATGACGTGGTGGTGATGGAATGGTGGTAATTGGAGGTGGTGCGCTTGTGGTGCTTTCTGTTGTTGCTGGTGGTGTTGATGTGGGGGGTGCTGCTGCTGGACGTGGTGCTGCTGGACGTGTGGTGATGGACGTTGGTGGTTGATGGAGGGGGTGGTGATGAGTTAGTGCTGCTGGTTTTGGGTGGTGATGGAGGGGTAGGTGATGGAGGTGGTGCTGCTGGTGTGGTGGATTGAGGGTGGTGATGGCGTGGTGCAGCTGGTGTGGTGATGAACGTGGTGGTGATGGAGGGGGTGGTATTGGAGATGGTGCTGCTGGTGGTGCTGCTGGTGGTGCTGCTGGCGGTGCTGCTGGTGGTGATGGACGTGGTGGTGATGGACGTGGTGGTTGATGGAAGGGGGTGGTGTGGAGGTTAGTGCTGCTGGTGGTGGTGATGATGTGGTGGAGATGGAGGTGGTGGTGATGTAGGTAGTTTGCTGCTGTGTGGTGATGGAGATGGAAAGGTTGAAGCTGCTGCGGTGGTGAGGGGTGGTGATGGGACGTGGTGGTGATGGACGTGGGGTGATGGACGGGGTGTGTGATGGAGGTAGTGCTGCTGTGGTGGTGATAGGTGGTGGAGATGGAGGTGGTGGTTATGAGGTGGAGGTTTATGGAGGTGATGCTTCTGGTGTGGGTGATGGGGTGGTGATGGAGTGTGGTGGTTATGGAGGTGGAGGCAGGCTGGTGTCAATGGGAGTAGGTGGTGATTGATGGTTGGTGATGGGGAGTGGTGATGGAGGGGGTGGGTTGGATGTAGAGTTGGTGATGGAGGAGTTGGTTAGGGAAGGGGTTTGTGATGGAGGAGGTGGTGATGGCGGAGGTGTTGATGAAAGGGGTGGTGATTGGAGAGGTGGTGATGGAGAGGTGGTGATGGAGGTGGTGCTGCAGGGAGAGGTCGTGTTACATCTGTGCCTGAGAGGTGATGACAATTCCTAAACCCCACTGTATCAAAAGCTAATCAGATTTCATAGGAAGCGGTGGTTGCCCGAAAACCGCAGGTAGCCAAATGTTGGGATAACAGACTTATCCCAGCATCCATATTGCCTCCCTTATAAACGATAACTATTTGATCCTCGGCACTAATAAATGTTATGATTTCTCCAGTCCTGTGTTTCCATGCTATATAAATCCATATATACCAGGACGTTTGTCTCTAGATGTCACCGTTTCATGTATATATACCACTGGAACGGCAATGATATGGCTGGTGTCTGACTATTGACCTCGTACTGGTTATGGTCTCAATGTATGCTGCACAGATATACGGCAGTAGGCATGAAGACGGTAGAGTACGGGAAGCTCATGGCCTTTTCCCTCCCCCCCTTTTCGTACCCTTTATTCTTACTTCTCTTCTGTATTTTTTCATCCTTAGCACGAAGTAAATGTCATACAGCATGGACAGGTTATCCATTGATTCTTTAATAGATCTTCTAGCATGGATCTAAATGATAAAGCCGGAAAGACTAGAAGAATAAGGGCAACAAAGCGGGATTTTACAGGTCAATGCCTCTGATAATTCAGAATTTTACTGCCCAAGAAGATATTTATCCTCTATTTTGAGTGTAGGGAATTACTGTCATTATAACAAAACCCTTGATTTCTGTAGACTGAATCCTGGACCTAAATTGAAACTCCGCATTGAGACTCATTAAGCGCCCTCAGTTAAACCTATCTTACGGAAATTTCACTAAAATTATCCGATAACATCATTTCTTGTTACATTTAAACCTTATTCTAATCAAATTGGACTTTGTGTTCAGTTGCTGGTCCTGTCAGTAGAATATGTAACATTTGGGGAAAAAATACATCCGAGAAGGTCCAGAACCGGAAGCAATCGAAGACCTCCAACAACCCCATGTACTACTTCCCCTTGGTGCTGAGAATAGCCGGATGAAGGAGATCCAACACTGGCGAAGACCAGCATGACTGAGGTGATTTACTGAGCCTCATTGAAGGTGTCCTGGACGTTCCTGGCAAAAATGCTACAACACAGCGAAGCTCAACAAAGCCAAGAATCCAATGTCTCCAATGGACAGAAGAAATCTACTGCAGACCCTCATTACATATATGTGACTCTTTCAATCCTCTGTGCTGGTGTCATAATCATGGAAATGTGGAAAAACGTACACCCAATAAGACACAGATCAATATTTCAGAAAAGGAGGCAACTAAGACACAAATATAGAGGAATGATGCTCCACCACTTCATCCCCGTCATTGCCTGCCTTCTAACATTGAAAGCAAGATCACAGTTATGGTTTTATCTCAAGACTTGAGGATTGGCAATCGTAAAGATTTCCCGGAAAAGCTACCTGCCTGATGAAGGGCAGGACAACCTGGTTGGGTGTCCCAATAACACAAATTGACAGAGGAAGGATAAGACAGAGAGAGGAGGAGTATGAAGCTGGATGTTCTGGTTATTGGCTTTCCCCACACCATGGGCGTGTTCTTGTACTTGTAAATTTCCTGTTATTATGACTGTCAAGAATCAGAAAGCAAGGAATGATGAGCAGGGATGTCCCCATTGCTTCTTCATAAGACAGGTACTCTGGTATTCTCCGATACAGGCGTCTCTTCTTCGTTTCATCTGTCATTGGACGTCATTGCTCGATTGGAGACACTTTCACACACTTTCCATATCTACAAGAAATATTCTGTTATTAGAAGACGCAGGTGAACCTCGCTCGTACACTTCTAATCACCGTAGTACAAACCTAAATCTATCCTTATCGGAGTCCAAGCATTTGCCGCATTTCAATGAATTTGTTGGTCCATTGAATGTAAGAAAATCTTGATCCAATCCCAATAAGTTCCCTTAAAGCAAATATCACACCTGGTAAAAATATTTCTCTCTGCATTTCTGTGGCCCGTTTCTGTTTGTGTTGACTTCTCCATCTACAAGGAGTTTTCCCTTATGCCTGAACTTTTGTGTGTTACAAAAAGTTGTGTAAATATGGCAATAATTGAAAATGGAAGATCCTGTTTATACAATAAAGGTTTTATTTCTTTAGAACTTAATGGAGTTATATTTTAAGCAAAAAAAACGGTCAGACTTGTTGGATATGTTAATATGATATAATTGTGATGATAATTCATAACATTCCACTTTATACCACTTTACTAGTATTTAATCCAGGGCAACCACCCTGGTTCGCCAGACGGGGGGACTAACTCGTACAGACGGTGTAGGTGTCCGATATTCACTGAGATGATAGGCCTGATATTCCCAATCATCTGCTCAGTTCATTTTTCTCCTGTATCTCTCGAGCCTCTTACTTTATGATTCCATCTGGGGAGCCAGTTGTCAGACGTAATTCTGGGATCTATGCTAATTAATGCTAGAGGCAGCTTCCTGGGTTGGTTTGGGTCTGGCTTCTTGACTTACGGCGATGATGTGTGGGGGATAAAAAGAATATTATTCTTCACTTTCCGTCGTTGGACCTTCGTTATCATGATCCCCCCCTAAGAAGTACGGGCGGATGGAAAAGAGCATGTGTCGATTTTTCCGATCGCCCCACCACTTAAGGCGTCCCCGTTTAGTCGTGCTACATAGTTCCTTCATGGATGCTGGCTGCTAAAGAATGATTCCCCACCATCATATAGTCTCTGTGCATGTGATATGGCGTTGGTCAGGTTTGGTAATGCATTCCAAGTTGATGGTTAGTAGAGACGCCCACTCGTTGAGAATATGGTCCTATGTGATAGTTTTGTATCGAAATCTTCTATAGTACTGTAGGAATAGAGTTTGTAAGCGTGGGTGCCTACTGAAAAGGTGAGTTCTTGGTGGTCAGGCCTCCGGAGATTTGCGAGTGGCAGGAGAGTGTCACGAGGTTGTGGGATAAGAGTCAACGTATAGTTTAAATAATGTAGATATAATGAGTGGGGAGCCAGGTAAGACCTTGGTTCTACTTTATTGGATTGAGACCCAAGACCACCGACCTTGACAATTGTTGTTAATATATATTGTCGCATTCAGCCCACTTAGTAATCAAACCCTCATTGGCATCATTGTTGGATCTCTAATCCGGTCCCTTCTTCTTCTTCTTTCCCTCTCATACAGTTTTCCTCTTTCTTATCCCATTTTTTCTTTCCTTCACATTCACTAACAGGTGAGTATCAGACTGTTTGAACAATTTCCCACAGCAATTATTATGGAAATGGAATCAACCCTGGGAAAAACCATAACTGCCCCCTAGATTGGGGTCACTTCCCTTACTCATAAAATGGTACAACTCAGCTGCCACCTCATCCTCTCCGGAGATGTTGTCTTTTCCTGTTCCCCACTTGTTAAGAGCCATCAATAACTCTCCCTTGTAAAAACCCAATCAACATATGTTACACAGTTGTACTAGAACGATGGTAGATCAATGTAAAATAATAGAAGATATTGCCTACACATTGTTTAAAATCTCTAAAACATATAATGGTTCAGAGGTCCAGCAGAAGAACCCATGCATCTATTTCTAATTGGGATGTTTTTCCCCGAAGTAGAGCGATTGTTTTCCACCAGTCATGTCAGCCCCGATCATGGACCATTTCGAGTCCTGTGTCGTGGGATGACCCACAGTGTTGATAGAATCTTCCAGACAATGATACTTACCCATGGAATTAGTTATCTCGCCCCCTGGACATGGACTACTGCAGATGTGGGCATCACTTCTGTCTTCCTCGCTGATGAGTCTTTGGTATCCCGTCGGCAGGACGCGACACACCGAGTTTGGATCTTAATAAACAGATGAATTATTGAGTACTACTCGGGGGTTGATCAAAAGTCCAAATAATCGCAATCTAGAATATTTATTAATGGCAAAGTATAAAGTGGTGGCAAGGGGAAAGCGAATCGTAAGACTCCAAGAAAGGATCCGGAGGAATCCTGAGGTCTCCACAGGAATAATTCTGATATTATGTAGGAATTAACCACCTTCTACTCTGGTGATTTACAATCCTGGTATACACTATGGTGTATTATTTATGGTGTTTTTCATCAGTTCGGTATAGCCCCATTTTTACATATACATTTATTGAGGTGATTCTTAGCTGATTGAATCCTTTTGTTTAACACATTTTAAGTGACCGAAGAACATTTTCACCACTTGATATCTAACATCTAAGTAACTAGGTGTTGTCTAACTAATTTTAAAAGGTTGTTCCTAAAAGATCTATTTTTATTTCTTGTTTTGCTTTATTTTATTGTCTGTGCATCCAAGGCATTTTGTATACATCTTCTAACATTTTCGCTGTATTGGGGCTGCCCGTGACCACAGGTAGATATATAGGCTCACGGACCTGTCTACCTACTCTATACATAACACCTCAGTGACCGCTACGTAAATAGAATCTCAGGAGAACCGAGCAGCAAACAGCTTCTGAACAGAGCAGCTCCGTAAAGCCATCGCATACATATGCTATAGTATGGGCTTTATATCCCCTTGCTGAAGTGTGACGTATCTGCCGTTCACAGGTTTGGCTGCGGTGTTTGGAGTGGTCTCCCGGGCTGGCCCTTTCCAGTACATAGTGAGTGTTTTTCTGACATTGCAGCAAACCCCCACCATAACATCGGCAATCGATGCTAGCTTTGCCGACACGTTGCGTTGCATTGACGCCACTTATTGCCTGGAATCATATTTGTAGGACCCAGTGGCTGTAAGTATGTTTTCTAGCCATTCATACATTACATGTAAACTCAACATTTACTGCCATATTGTACCCAATTGTCCTGAAAATTTTTTAAACTTATAAAATAAATTGAGAAGAACTAAAAATTTCATCTTCCCCCTCTCCTAAAACTGCTACACAATGTTAAATAAAAAGTCCCCCAGTAAAATCATAAACATGGTGGGTACCCTCCACGTCCCAAAAATGTCCAGTCTAATCAAAATATATATCCGAAATGCAATTTTAATTTATGCTAAACATTTGCATATATAAATGTTTTTTTTTTTTTTTAAAGTAATAATGGGTCCCAAATGGTAACAATGAAAACGTCATCTCATCCACAAAATGATTTCAATCCTTTATTCTCTTTGTAAAGAAGCAGTTTTTCCCACGATCGCTTGGTGCTCTTTTCTTCCTTTTTTTACGTTCTAGTTTTGTTTCCTGTGAATCAGTCTCAAGCTACATCAACACAAGGTAGGGGGGCTTATACAAACCGCCGATATACGTCCCCCTTACATGCGGCACCTGTCGGCACCCGTCCCATTTCGTACCCGCGTAGAGAGATAGACATGTCCCCTATGTGCTCCATATATTCTATGAGAGGGCGGGAGTTAGCGGCGCTCTCTACCCTCCCTCCTCTCCCCCGGAACTGCCGTTGCTCGTGGCAACGCAGTTGGTGCTGTGCCTAAGAGAAGATCGGTCATTTACTACTACCAGTAACCACCCCTTTATTTTGGAATGCTCGTGAACCCCTTAAATCTGTAAACCTCGGATGGCGGCTCGCATTAATCTCAAACTGAAATCAGATGAATGACGTTGGTAATAAGACCCCGACTTTCCTGTCTCTAGGCTTCCGTCCTGCATAAACGACTACATTCAATATAATCAAACATTGTGAATTTTCATCCAATTGTAGGCTCTCCGCCCGGGGTATTAAATCCCGCTTCTCAGGTAAGTGTTTTATCTGGAAGGCATGACAGTATGTTAGGGGACAATTATTTATCATTCCTAGATTGAAACTTCCTGTACACATGTAGGAAGAAGTTCTGTTGAAGGCACACCTGCTTTTCAGTCTTGACGGTTTTTTTCGGGCTCTCTCAGGTGATGATGGAGGTCAACTCTCCACTGAGTTCTGATGACTAACCTACCCCATCCCATAGTGCTGACCCAGCATCAATGGGACGCCTGATCCCTTTAATCCTTTTCACGCCCAGAGGTCATCATAACTAATAGGATATGAAATGTATTTGTTCAAGATGTCGTCTCATCATCTTACCCACTCCTTAAAATTATACCCAACAATCTGTTAACGTCCGTGCCCGACAACGTTTGCACTATCCGCAGTTGGCCCGAACAGTTGGTGTTGATTTGGTGTGAACTGGGGCTTGGATTTACTGAAGCCACCCCTGTGGCCTTGCATTCAGCCCTGCCCAGCCAAGGGTTATTAGCCTGATTGATACAATTCCTTCCAGTGGTGCTGCTGGAGGGTGTCTGGGAATGCCTTATATAACCTCCTAATCCCATCATACTTGCTGGTCGCTGCTAGCTTGCTTGTGTTCTAGCTCCTCTTGCAATTCTCTATTTCTGGTGCTGACGATTGCTGTTTCCTATATTTCGCTATTTGGATTGTGATTTGGTTATTGTTATCCTCCGCTGTTGCCGCCTCGGATTGTTTACCTCGCCTTATTGTGTTTGTTTGTCTGTATTGTGACGTGTTTCACTACCTTACCCATACCCAGGAATGGAAACGTCGCCCAGTTATTGCCTCCGTTTAGGGGGGACCTCAATAAGTAAGGTGGGACAGATGGGGGTCGCAGTGTCAGGCTCACTGTCTTGTTTTTGTGTCCTGCCATTACACAATCCAATACCACAATTGGTAAAAAGATTCTATGATCTCTTCCAGGGCGAAAACTCAATGAATAAACGTTTGGGTTATGTCGATCGACACTGATTCATTCGTCGGGGGGTTTGCTGCACTATTTATGGTATTTCCTCAAGCATTAATTCCGTAAACCATTTACACCACAGCATATAACTCCAAATAGAGAAGGACGTTTTTCTGACACAAATGGGCAACAATCACTTACCCTTCTAGAGGAGTTCATGGAAACTGAAGACCTGAAGTCACTAAGATCGTACGTCCGATATCCTGCATGTGTCGCTTCCCCACTCGGTCCCTGGAGTTCACCTTCTTCTTCCTTGTGCATGTAGTGCATTGTCCTGGAGAATGCGCTTGGCGGGGAGTCCACTAAGATCCTGCGCCCATATCCTGCATATTTCACTTCCCCGCTAAGGTCCCCGTAGTTCACCTTCCATTCTTTTCCCTGGTGCGTGTAAGTGCATTGTCCGTTGTCTATTTCCCCCTCTGTGGCGGCAGTCAACTAAGATCGTGGCGCCTGTATTCTGCATGTGTCGCTTCCCCGCTCAGGTCCCCCGAGTTCACCTTCTTCTCCTGGTGGCATGGAAGTGCATTGTCCGTTGTATATGTGCGCTGTCTCTGGGAGTCACTAAGATTGGGCGCCGCTATTCTGCATGTGTTGCTTTCCCCGCCTCAGGTCCCTGGGTTCACCTTCTTCTTCTTGGTGCATGTAAGTGCATTTTCCGTGTATAATTGTGCTATGCGGTGAGTCACTAGAGCCTGCCCCCGATATCCTGCATGTTCGCTTCCCCTCTCAGTGTCCCCGGAGTTCACCTTCTTCTTCTGGTGGGCATGTAAGTGCTTGTCCGTGTATAATGCTGCTGTGCGGGGAGTCCACTGATCTTCAACCCGATATCCTGCATGTGTCGCTTCCCCGCTCAGTCCACAGGGTTTCACCTTCTTCTTCCTGGTGCATGTAAGTGCATTGTCCGTGTCTAATGCGCTGTGTCGGGGAGTCCACTTAAATCGTGCGCCTTGATATCCTGCATGTGTCGACTTTCCTCTGCTCAGGTCCCTGGATTTCCCTTCTCTTCCAGTGCATGTAGTGCATTGTCTTGTATAATGCGCTGTGCGGGAGTCACTAAGACCTGCGCCCAATAATATCCTGCATGTGTCGCTTCCTCTGCTCAGGTCCCTGGAGTTCACCTTCTTCTTCCCAGTGCATGTGAGTGCATTGTCCGTGTATAATGCGCTGTGGCGGGGAGTTCCACTAGGTCGTGGGCCCGATCTCCTGATGTGTCGCTTCCCCGCTCAGGTCCCGGATTTCCCTTCTTCTTCCTGGTGGCCTGTAAGTGCATTGTCCGTTGTATAATGCGCTGTGAGGGGAGTCAACTAAATATCCTGTTATCCCCATATCCTGCATGTGTCACTTCCCTTCCTCATTGTCCCCGAGTTCACCTTCTTCTTCTGGTGCATGTAAGTGCATTGGGTCCTTGTATATTGCGCTGTCGGGGAGTCCTAAATCGTGGCCCCGATATCCTTCATGTGTCACTTCCCGCTCAGGTCCCGGAGTTCACCTTCTTTCTCCCGTGCATGTAAGGTCATTGTCCCGTGTAATAAGAATGTGCTGTTTGCGGGAGTCCACTGATCCTGCACCCGATATCCCTGCATGTGTCGCTTTCCCTGCCAGGTCCCTGAGTTCACCTTCTTCTCCCAGTGCATGTATGCATTGTCCCGTGTATAATGCGCTGTGCTGGGATCACTAAGATCCGTCGCGCTCCGCTATCCTGCATGTGTCGGCTTCCCTGCTCAGGGGGGGGGGGGGGGGGGTCCTGAGTTCACCTTCTTCTTCCCGTTCATGTAAGTGCATTGTCCGTGTATATGCGCTGTCGGGGAGTCACTACGTCGTGCGCCCGATATCCTGCAATGTGTCGCTTCCCTGCTCAGGTCCCTGGAGTTCACCACCTTCTTCTTGCCCGTGCATGTTAAGTGATGTCCGGTAATATTGCGCTGTGGCGGGTAGGCACTGATCCTGCACCCTATATCCTGCATGTGTCGCGTCCCCGCTAGGTCCCCGTAGTCACCTTCTTCGTTCCTGGTGCATGTAATGCATTGTCCGTGTATAATCGCTGTGCGGGGAGTCACTAATATCGTGCGCCCCGCCCGTATCATGCATGTGTCGCTTCCCCGCCAGGGTCCCCGGAGTTCACCTTCTGCTTCTGTGCATGTAAGTGCATTGTCTGTGATAATATGCGCTGTCTGGGAGTCACTAAGATCTTTTGCCGAATCCTTCATGTGGTCGCTTCCCCGCTCAGGTCCCCCGGACGTTCACCTTCCACCTTCTTCCTGGTGCATGTAAGTGCATTGTTGTCCGTGTATAATGCGCTGTTGGCGGGGAGTCACTAAGATCCTGCCCCGATACCTGCATGTGTACTTCTTCCACGCTCAGGTCCCCGGACCCGTTCACCTTCTTCCTTCCAGGTCATGTAAGTGCATTGTCCGTGTATAATGCGCTGGTGGCGGGGAGTCACTAAGATCGTTGCGCCCGATTCCTCTGCATGTGTCGCAACCCTGCTCAGTCCCTCGGAGTGTCACTCTTCTTTTTCCTGGTGCATGTAAGTGCCTTGTCCCGTGTATCGCGGCTGTGGCGGGTATCACTACGATCATGCGCCCGATATCTGCATGTGTCGCTTCCCCTCTCAGGTCCCCCCGGAGTTGTCACCTCTTTTTCCTGGTGCATGTAAGTGCATTGTCCGTGTATATGCGCTGTGCGGGGCGTCACTCAAGCTCATGCGCCCGATATCCTGCATGTGTCGCTTCCCGCTCAGGTCCCCGGATTTCACCTTCTTCTTTCCTGGTGCTGTAAGTGCATTGTCTGGTATATGCGTCTGTTCTGGATTCCTAAGGTCTGTGCCCGATATTCCCCTGCAATGTGTCTCTTCTGCTCAGGTCCCCGGAGTTCACCTTCTTCTTCGCTGGTGTCAGGTAAGTGCTTGTCCGTGTATAATGGCTGTGCGGGGAGTCACTAAGATCCTGCCCCAATACCTGCATGTTGTCACTTCCCCGCTCGGTCCCCCGGAGTTCACCTTCTTTTCCTGGTGCATGAAGTGCATTTGGCCGTGTAATGCGCTGTGTGGGGAGTCACTAGCTCGTGCGCCCAAATATCCTGCATGTTTCCTTCCCCGCTCAGGGCCTCTATGGATTCACCTTCTTCTGCCTGGTGCATGTAAGGCATTGTCCGAGTATAAATTCACGTGCTGGGAGTCACTAAGATCGTGCTCCCGAGATCCAGCATGTGCCGCTTCCTCCCCGCTCATTCCCTGGAGTTCACCTTCTTCTTCCTGGTGCATGTAAGTGCATTGTCCTTGCGACACAATTGAAGTTAATCCCCGCGCTCCAGTCCGAACAGTCGGATCGTCCGACGAGCGCCCCCCCCCCCCCCCAATTTCTGTCACGTGAAATAGTGCAGGGCCCGCCCTAAAAAACAATCCCATTGCTGCAACACAACGGCGGAAATCCGGCAAAGTGTCGTCTGCGTCCCTTAGTAAATAACCCCTTTGTTTTTCTCTTCGCATCTGGTGGCCAAGATTCCCTTTAACCCAGATGAGGTCATGAGGAACTAGGGGAGATTATCTGTATCTGTTTTTGTCTGTCAGCTAATTTTTTTTGGCTTCTTCGTAATCTCATGTTGTCCTTGGGGGTTTTTCTTCTTTGTGTTGTTTTGGCCCTTGTGGTTCTTTGTTTGGATGAAGTTATGGAGGAACGATGTTTTTATTTCACAAATTTTTATGAAACAAAGTTGAAATTCGTTGTTCGGTTTCTTCAGTACCGTTTTCCAGCTGATACAGACTTTTGTTAAAATTTTTGTTCACTTTAAAATAAAAAATCGACAGATGCGCCTAGAAGAGAAATAACGCAACAAACAGATAACTAACGCGACTCCGGCTTGTACTTAGATCGATCATCTCCCTCGTGTCCATAAAACTACAAGCGGCTATAAAAGGGTAACAATGTACACACTGTCGTATGGCCTTAGGGAGCAGGCAGAGGAAGAATAGTCTCGATACTTTGCGTTCTTCACTTACATTACCAACTTAGATAAAAAAAAAAAAAAAAAAAAAATCATTATCCTACATATTTATAGGTTAGCATTCCAGCCACTACTAACACCAAGTGACACAAATATGCTACATCATTTATCAGAGCATCATAAGTAACGTAAAGCTGGAAGAGAGCAAGTCCATCCAGTCCAACCCTTAAGAATGAGGTGTAGAGGCAGCCTCCCTGTTTTGTGGTGATGGTAGAATCTCTCTCCTCTAGTGTAGAGGAAATGCCCCCTGTCTATGGTGATGGTAAACCACCTCTCCTCTAGGTGTAGAGGATACCCCTGTCTATGTGATGGTGAACTCCTCTCTCTAGGTGTAGGGATCCCCCCTGTCTATGGGTGAGGGTAGAGCCCCTTCTCCTCTCGGTGTAGAGATGCCCGCCCTGTCTATGGTGATGGTAGGTACCGCCTCTCTTCCTCTAGGTGTAGAGGATTCCCCCTGTCTATGGTGATGTAGAACCTCCTCTCCCCTAGGGTGTAGAGATGCCCCTGTCTATTGTGATGGTAGATAACCTCCTCCCTCTAATTGTAGTAGGATGCCCCCTGTCTATGGTGATTGAAGAACCTCCTCTCCTCTAGGTGTAGAGATGCCCCCTGTCTTATGGGATGGAAGAACCTCCTCTCCTCTAGTGTAGAGGATGTCCCCCTGTCTAAGGTGATGGTAGAAAACCTCCTCTCCTCCCAGGTGTAGAGATGCCCCCTGTCATGGTGATGGTAAGAAACAGTACCTCCTCTTCTCTAGGTGTCGAGGATCCCCCTGTCCTATGGGATGTGTGAATCAACCTCCTCCTCTAGGTAGAGATGCCCCCTTTCTTGGTGTTGGTCGAACCTCCTCTACTCTATTTTAGAGGATGTCCCCTGTCTAGGTGATGGTAGAATAACAAAACCTCCTCTCCTCTAGGTGTAGAGGATGTCCCCTGGCTATGGTGATGGGACAGCATCCTCTCCTTAGGTGTAAGGATGCCCCCTGTCTATGGTGATGTAGAACCTCCTCTTCTCTAGGTGTAGAGGATGTCCGGCCTGGATGGGTTTTTTGAACTTGGTTGTTATGGAGTGGGTGGGTATTGGATATTGGCCTGGCTTGTTGGTGCTGCTGGTTGTGCTGCTGGCGTGCTGCTTGTGGTTTGATGTCCTTGTTGGTGATGGACGTGGTGGTTATTTAATGGTTGTGATTTTGGTATGTATTTGCTGCTGTGTTGGTGATGGCGGTGGTGGATATGGAGGGGTTGGTGAATGGAGTTATTGCTGCTTGTGGTTTGTTGTGGATATGGGTGTTTGTCTGCTGGCGGTGGTGATGGGTTGGTGCTGGACGTGGTGGTGATTGACGTGGTCGGTATGGACGGGTGGTGATGGAGGTATTGCCTGCGTGGGTTGGTGTTGGAATGGGCGGTGGTGGAATGGAGGTTGGTGCTTAATGGATGTGTCGGTTATGGAGGTGATATGCTAACTGGTTTAGGTGATGGGGTTGTGAGGAGGTGGTGGTTTATTGATGTGGAGGCATCTGGTGGCAATTATGAGTGTGGATGTAGTGTTGTTTATGGTAGTTAGTTTTTAATGAGTGGTTGTTTCTATCGTCTTTTTTTTCTGGTAGGCTGTTTTTGGAGTTGATTTTTGTTATTAGGTAATGTTGTGATTATAGTTTCTTTATTGAGGGGTTGATTGATGATTGTTGAGTGAGAGGTTTATGATTTTTTCTTCGTGAGATGTCTTTGTTACATCGTGCCTGAGAGTGTATGAAATTTCCTGACCCAACTTTGATCAAAAGCTATCAGATTTCAGAGGAATAGGTTGGTCCCGAAACCCAGGTAGCCAAATGTTTGGGATAACATTGACTTATCCAGCATCCATATTTCCATATAAAACGATAACTATTTGATCACTGGCACTAATAAATGTATTGTTCTCCATTCCTGTGTTTCCATGCTTAATAAATCCATATATACATGACTTTGTTTCTCTATATTCACCTTATTATGTATAATACACTGACGGGCAATTATACATGCTGGTGCCTGACTATTACCCTCGTACTGGTTATGGTCTCAATGGATTCTCACATATATACGGCAGTAGGCATGACACGTAGAGTACGGGAACTCATGGCCGTTTCCCCCCTTTTCTACCCTTTATTGCTTTACTTCTTTCTGTATTTGTTCATCCGAGACTAAGTCAATATTCCTACAGCATGGACAGGTTATCCATTGATTCTTTAATAGATCTTCTGCATGGCATCTAAAGAAGCCGGAAGACTAAAATAAAGGCAACAAAGCGGGATTTAACAGTCAATGCTCTGATAATTGCAGAAAGTTTAACTGCCAGATATTTTCCTCTATTTTGAGTGTAGGGAATTCTGTCATATAACAAACCTTGATTTCGTAGACTGATCCTGACCTAAATTGTAAACTCCGCATTGAGGACCTATTTAAGCTTAAGTAAACTATATTACGGAATTTCACTAAATTATTACCGATAACATCATTTCTTGTTACATTTAAAACCTTATTCTATCAATTGGACTTTGTGTTCAGTTCTGGTCTCAGTAGAAGTATTCATTTGGGAAAAAAATACATCGAGAATCCAGACCGAGCCAAATAGCGAAGACCTCCACACCACCATGTACTATCCCCTTGGTGCTGAGATAGGCCGGGATGAAGGATCCACACACTGCGAAGACCACGCATGCTGAAGGTGTATGTCTGAGCCTCATTGAAGGTGTTCTGGAAGTTCTCCTGGCAAAAATGCTACACGCGGAAGCTCAACAAAGCCAAGAATCCAATGTACAATGGACAGAGAAAGCTACGCAGATCCCTCATTACATATAATAGTGACTCTTTCAATCACTCTGTGCTGGTGTCATAATCTGGAATGGTGGAAAAGGTACAACCAATACCACAGATCAATATTTCAAAAAAGAGCAACTAAAAGCACAAATATAGAGATGATTGCTCCACCACTTCATCCCCGCATTCCTGGCCTATAACATTGAAAGCCCAAGATCACAGTTTATGTTTTTAGCTAAGACTGAGATATGGCAATCGTAAAGATGTTCCCGAAAGCCACCTGCCGGAGAGGCAGAACCTGGTGGTGGCCCAATGAACAAAAGGACAGAGAAGGATAAGACGAGAAGAGGAGGAGTATGAAGCTGAGGTTCTGGTTATTGGCTTTCACCACTGGTCGTGTTCTTGTACTTGTAAATATTCCTTTATTATGACTGTCAGAAGCAAAAAAGCAGAAATGATGAGCAGGGATTCCCCATTGCTTCTTCATTAAGACAGGTACTCTGGTATTCTCCAGATACAGCGTCTCTTCTTCATCTGGACCAATTGCTCGAGTTGACCACTTCACCACTTTTCCATATCTACAAGAAATATTTCTGTTATTGAAAGACGCAGGTGACCTCACTCGTACTACTTTAATCACCGTAGTAAAAACCTAAATCTATCATTATCGGAGTCCCAAGCATTTGGCCCATTTCAATGATTTGTTGTCCCTTGAATGTAAGAAATTCTTTGATCCAATCCCAATAAGTTCCCTGAAGCAAATTCACACCTGTAAAAATATTTCTCTCTTCGCATTTCTGTGGCCCTTTCTGTTTGTTTGACTCCATCTACAAGGAGTTTCCCATTAGCCTGAACATATTTGTGTGTTACAAAGTTTGTAATATGGCAGATAGATTGAAAATGGAGATCCTGTTATACAATAAGGTTTATTTCTTAGAACTTAATGGAGTTAAATGTTTAATCAAAAAACGGTCAGACTTGTTGGGATATGTTAATATTATATTGTGATGATAATATCTCAACATCCACTTTATACCACTTTAAGTATTAATCCAGGCAGACCCCCTGGTTCTCCAGACGACCTTGGTTCTACTTTTTTGATTAGACCCGATGACCACCAGACATTGACATGTTGTAAATATATTGTCCTTACCCCACTAGTAACAACCCCTCATTGCATCAGTGGTTGGATCTCTACTGGTCTCTCTTCTTCCTTCTTTCCTTCTCTAACAGTTTCCTCTCTTCTTATCATGCCCATTTTCTGTCACATCACTAACATGTGGAGGATCAGACTGGTTTAAACAAAGGTCCCCACAGCTATTATTATGAAAATGGAATCAATCCCTGGACAAGCCATACACTGCCCCTAGATGGGGTCACTTCCCTTACTCATCAAATGGTAAACTCAGCCCACCTCATCCTCTCCAGAGATGTTGTCTTCCTGTTCCCACTTGTAAGATGCCATCAATACTCTCCTTAACCAAATCAATATGTTTACACAAGTTGTACTAGAACGATGGTAGATCCAATGTAAATAATAGAAGATTATGCTACACTGTTTTAAGCTCTAAAAATAATAATGGGTTTCTAGAGGTCCAGCAGAAGACCCATGCCAATCTAGTTCTAATGGGATTGTTTCCGAAGTAGAGCGATTGTTTTTCCCACCAAGTCATGTCCAGCCCCCGATCTATGGACCATGTAGAGTCCTGGTCGTGGGATGGACCACCATGTTTGATAGAAGTCTTTCCAGACATGATACTACCCGAAATGTTAGTTATCTCGCCCTTTGGACATGGACTGCAGATGTGGCAGCACTTTGTCATTCCCTCTGACTGATGGATCTTGGTATCCCGGTCGGCCGTACGCGGAGCACACCGAGTTTGGAGTCTTAGAAACAGATTGAAATTATTGAATTTACTCGTGGGTTTGATCCACAAGTCCAAATAATCGTCACATCCTAGAACATTTATTCTATGCAAAGTATAAAGTGGTGCGGTAAAGAGAATCGTATAGACTCCTATAGGAAAGGATCCGAGGAATCCTGAGGTCTCCACAGGGAATAATATCTGATATTACTGTAGGAATTAAAACACCCACTTCTACTCCTGGTGATTACATCCCCTGTATACACTATGGTTGTATTTTATGGTGTTTCCTATTCGGTATCAGCCCCATTTTTACATATACAATGATATGAGGGTTGATTCGAGTTGATTGTAATCCTTTTTGTAACACATTTTAGGTTACATGAGACAATTTTTCACCACCTGATATCTAAACATCTTATGAGGTAACTAGGTGTTTGTGTCTAACTAATTTTAAAAGGTTTTTTCCTAATAAGATCTATTTTATTTTTTGTTTTGCTTTATTTTTTATTGTCTGTGCATCCAGACATTTTGTATACATCTTACTACAATTCGGTGTTGGGGCTGCCCGTGACCACAGGTAGATATATAGGCCACGGACCTGTCTACCTACTCTCTAACATACCCTCAGTGACCGCTACTTATTAGGAATCTCAGGAACCGGAGCAGCAAATACAGCGTCTGAACAGGACAGCTCCGTAAAGCCAGCGCCATAAATATGCTTAGTATGGGCTTTATCCCTTCTGAAGTGTGACGTATCTGCAGGTTCACAGGTTGGCTGCGGGTGTTTGGAGTGGACTCACTGTGAGCCCTTTCATACATAGGGAGTGGTTCCTGCACATTGCAGCAAACACCCACCAGTAACATCGGCAATCGATGCTAGCTTGTGCGACACCGTTGCGTTGCATGGACGCACTTTATTGGCCTGGATCATATTTGTAGACCATTGCTGTATGTTTCTCTAGCCATTCAATCATGACATGTAAATCCACATTACTGCCATAGTGTACCCCAGGGGGTCTGAAAATTTTTTAAACTATATAAAATGGATAAGCCTAAAAATTTCAATCTTCCCCTCTCCCCTAGAACTGATACAAATGTAAATAGTCAGTAAAAATCATAAACATGGTGGGTACCTCCACGTCCCAAAATGTCCATTCTATCAAATATATTTCCGAAATCCAATTTATGCCATTTTGCAAATATTATGTTTTTTTTTTTTTTAAAGTAATCAATGGGTCCTCAAATGGTAACAATGAAAACGTCATCTCATTCCACAAATGATTTCAATCATTTATTTCTCTTTGTAGAAGCAGTTTTTCCCCTACGAAGCGCTTGTGGCTCTTTCTCTTTTTTACTTTCTAGTTTGTTTCCTGTGAACAGTCTCAAGGCTACATCACACGAGGTATGGGGGGCGTATACACCGCCGATATACGTCCCCCATACATGCGGCACCTGTCTGCACCGTCCCATTTCGTACCCCGTAGAGAGATAGGACTGTCCTATGTGCGCCATATATTCCTATGGAGAGGGGCGGGAGTGAGCGGCGCTCTCCCCTCCCTCCTCTCCCCCGGCACTGCCGTTGCTCTTGGGCAACGGCAGTGTGCATGTAGCCTAAGAGAAGGATCGGTCTTTACTACCAGTAAACCCCTTTATTTTGGAATTCTCGTGATACCTCCTTAAATGCTGGAACCATCGATGGCGCTCGCATTAATCTCAAACGTGATAATCAGATGAATGACGTTGGTAATAGACCCACTTTCCTGGTCTCTAGGCTTCCGTCCTGCATAACGATACTACATTCAATATATCAAACATTGCTGAATTTTCATCCAATTGTAATTCTTCTCCGCCCGGGGTAGTAAATCTCCACTCTTCTCAGGTAAGTGTTTATCTGGAAGGCATGGACAAGTATGTTAGGGGACAATTATTTATCATTCCTAGATGGAACTTCCTGTACCCATGTAGGAAGGAGTTCTGTTGAAGGCACACCTGCTTTTCAGTCTTGACGGGTTTTTCGGGCTCTTTCAGGTGAATGATGGAGGTCAACTCTCAACTGAGGTCTGATGACTAACCTTACCCCATCCCATACGGTGCTGACCCAGCAATCAATGGAGCCATATCCCTTTAATCCTTTTCACCCCAGAGGTATCATATACTAAAGGATAGGAAATGTATTTGTTCAAGATGTCAGTCTCATCATCTTACACAATCCTTAAAATTACAACAACACAATCTGTAACGTCCGTGCCGAAACGTTGCACTATCCGCAGTTGGCAACAGTTGGTGTTGATTTGGTGTGTGAACTGGGGCTTGTGATTTACTGAGCCCACCCTGTGCCTTGCATTTCAGCCCTGCCCAGCAAGGGTTATTAGCCTGATTGACACTTCCTCCATTGTGCTGCTGGAGGTGGTGTCTGGGAACTGCCTTATATACCTGCCTAATCCCATCATACCTTGCTGGTCGCTGTCTATCTTGCTGTGTTTTTCTAGCTCCTCTTGCATTCTCTAGTTTCTGGTTGCTATCTATTGCCTGTGTCTATTTTCGCTATTTGGATTGTGATTTGGTTATTGTTATTCCCGCTGTTGCACTCGGATTGTTTACCCTCGCCTTATTGTGTTTGTTTGTCTGTATTGTTACGTTTCACACCTTACACAGAAGGAACGTCGCCCATTATTGGCCCCGTTTAGGGGGGACCCAATAAGTGGTAGGGACAGATGGGGGGTCTCAGTGTCAGGGCTCACTGTCCTTGTTTGTGTCCTGCCATTACACAATCCCAATACACAAATTGGTAAAAAGATCTATGATCTCTTCCAGGGCGAAAACTCAATGGAATAAAACGTTTGTTGTTATGTCGATCGACATCTGATCATGCGTCGGGGGTTTGCGCACTATTTTATGGTATTTCTCAAGCATTATTCCGTAAACCATTTACACAGCATATAAACCCAAATAGAGAAGGACGTTTTACTGACACAATGGGGCACAATCACTTACCCTTCTAGAGGAGTTCATGGAAACTGAAGACACTGAGTCACTAGATCGTACGTCCGATATCCTCATGTGTCGCTTCCCCACTCAGGTCCCTGGAGTTCACCTTCTTCTTCCTGTTGCATGATAGTCATTGTCCGGTATAATGCGCTGTGGCGGGAGTCACTAAGATCCTGCGCCCAATATCCTGCATATGTCACTTCCCCGCTAAGGTCCCCGGAGTTCACCTTCTTCTTCCTGGTGCGTGTAAGTGCATTGTCCGTGTATAATGCGCTGTGCGGGCAGTCACTAAGATCGTGCGCCTGATATTCTGCATGTGTCGCTTCCCCGCTCAGTCCCCCAGTTCACCTTCCTTTCCTGGTGCATGTAGTGCATTGTCCGTGTATAATGCGCTGTCCGGGGAGTCACTAAGATTGTGCGCCTGATATTCTGCATGTGTTGCTTCCCCGCTCAGGTCCCTGGAGTTCACCTTCTTCTTCTTGGTGCATGTAAGTGCATTGTCCGTGTATAATGTGCTATGCGGGGAGTCACTAAGATCCTGCCCCCGATATCCTGCATGTCGCTTTCCCCGCTCAGGTCCCCGGAGTTCACCTTCTTCTTCCTGGTGCATGTAAGTGCATTGTCGTGTATATGCCGCTGTGCGGGGTGTCACTGATCCCTCACCCGATATCCTGCATGTGTTCGCTTCCCCGCTCGGTCCACAGGGTTCACCTTCTTCTTCTGGTGCATGTAAGTGCATTGTCCGTGTATAATGCGCTGTGCGGGGAGTCACACTAAATCGTGCGGCTTGATATCCTGCATGTGTCCGCTTCCCTGCTCAGGTCCCTGGAGTTCACCCTTCTCTTCCAGTGCATGTAATGTGCATTGTCTGTGTATAATGCGCTGTGCGGGGATCACTAAGATCCTGCGCCCATATCCTGCATGTGTCGCTTCCCTGCTCAGGTCCCTGGAGTTCACCTTCTTCTTCCCAGTGCATGTGAGTGCATTGTCCGTGTATAATGCGCTGTGCGGGGAGTCACTAAGGTCGTGTGCCCGATATCCTGCATGTGTCGCTTCCCCCGCTCAGGTCCCCGGATTCACACCTTCTTCTTCCTGGTGCATGTAATTGCATTGTCCGTGGTATAATGCGCTGTGAGGGGAGTCACTAATATCCTGTACCCGATATCCTGCTGTGTGTACTTCCTTCCTCATGTCCCGGAGTTCACCTTCTTTCTTCCTGGTGCATGTAAGTGCTTGTCTGTGTATAATGCGCTGTGCGGGGAGGTCACTAAGATCGTGGCCCGATATCCTGCTGTGTCACTTCCCCGCTCAGGTCCCCGGAGTTCACCTTCTTCTTCCCAGTGCATGTAAGTGCATTGTCCGTGTATAATGTGCTGTTTGCGGGAGATCACTGATCCTGCACCCCGATATCCGGCAGTGTCGCTTCCCTGCCAGGTCCCTGAGTTCACTTCTCTTCCCATTGCATGTAAGTGCAATTGGTCCGTTGTATAATGCGCTGTGGCGGGAGTCACTAAGATCCGTGCGCCCGATCTCCTGCATGTGTCGCTTCCCTGCTCAGGTCCTGGAGTTCACCTTCTTCTTCCCGGTGCATGTAAGTGCATTGTCCGTGTAAATGCGCTGTGAGGGGAGTCACTAAGATCGTGCGCCCGATATCCTGCATGTGTCGCTTCCCTGCTCAGGTCCCTGGAGTTCACCTTCTTCTTCCAGTGCATGTAATGCATTGTCCGTGTATAATGCGCTGTCGGGAGTCACTGATCCTGCAACCCGATATCCTGCATGTGTCGCTTCCCCGCTCGGTCCCCGGAGTTCACCTTCTTCTTCCTGGTGCATTAAGTGGCATTGGTCCCGTGTATAATGCGCTTGTGCGCGGGGAGTCACTAAGATCGTGCGCCCGATATCCTGCATGTGTCCGCTTCCCCGCTCAGGGTCCCCGGAGTTCACCTTCTTCTTCTGGTGCATGTAGGTGCATTGTCTGGTATAATCGCGTGCGGGGAGTCACTAAGATCGTGTGCCGATATCTGCATGTGTCGCTTCCCGCTCAGGTCCCCGGAGTTCACCTTCTTCTTCCTGGTGCATGTAAGTGCATTGTCCGTGTATAATGCGCTTGGGGGGAGTCACTAAGATCCTGCCCCGATATCCTGCATGTGTACCTTCCACCTCAGGTCCCCGGAGTTCACCTTCTTCTTCCAGGTGCATGTAATGTGCATTGTCCGTGTATAATGCGCTGTGCGGGGAGTCACTAAGATCGTGCGCCCGTATCCTGCATGTGTCGCCCCTGCTCAGTCCCCGGAGTTCACCTTCTTTTTCCTGGTGCATGTAAGTGCATTGTCCGTGTATAACGCTGTCGGGGAGTCACTAAGATCATGCGCCCGAATTCCTGCATTGTTCGCTTCCCGCTCAGGTCCCCGGAGTTTCACCTTCTTTTTCCTGGTGCATGTAGTGCATTGTCCGTGTATAATGCGCTGTGCGGGGAGTCACTAAGATCATGCGCCCGATATCCTGCATGTGTCGCTTCCCGCTCAGGTCCCCGGAGTTCACCTTCTTCTTTCCTGGTGCTTAAGTGCATTGTCTGTGTATATGCGCTGTGCGGGGAGTCCATAAGGTGTGTGCCCGATATCCTGCATGTGTCGCTTCCCTTGCTCAGGTCCCCGGAGTTCACCTTCTTCTTCCTGGTGCATGTAAGTGCATTGTCCGTGTATAATGCGCTGCGGGGAGTCACTAAGATCCTGCCCCAATATCCTCATTGTCACTTCCCCGCTCAGGTCCCCCGAGTTCACCTCTTCTTCCTGGTGCATGTAAGTGCATTGTCCGTGTATAATGCGCTGTGTGGGGAGTCACTAAGATCGTGCGCCCAATATCCTGCATGTGTCACTTCCCCGCTCAGGGCCCATGGAGTTCACCTTCTTCTTCCTGGTGCATGTAAGTGCATTGTCCGAGTATAATGCACTGTGCGGGAGAGTCACGAAGATCGTGCCCTATATCCACCATGTGCCGCTTCCCGCTCAGGTCCCTGGAGTTCCCCTCTTCTTCCTGGTGCATGTAAGTGCATTGTCCTTGCGACCAATTGAAAGTTAAATCCCGCGCTCAGTCGAATCAGTCGATCGTCCACGAGCGCCCCCCCCCCCCCCCCATTTCTGTCACGTGAAAGCAGGCCACGCCCCAATCCCATTGCGTGCAACACAACGGCGGAAACCGGCCAATGCGTCGCGGCCCTTAGTAAATAGCCCCTTTGTTTTTCTCTTCGCATCTGTGGCCAAGATCCCCTTATCCCAAGAATGAGCATGAGGAACAGTAGGGGAGATTTATCTGTACTGTTTTTGTCTGTCAGTCTAATTTCTTTTTTGGCTTCTTTCTTATCTTAATCTCATTGTTTGCTTGGGGGTTTTCTTTGTGTTGTTTTGGACCTTGTCTCTTTGTTTGGATGAAGTTATGGAGGAAGATGTTTTTTATTTCACAATTTTTATGAAACAAAAGTTGCAAATTCGTTTGTTCTGTTTCTTTCATAAAGTTTTCCAGCTGATAACAGACAGTTTTGTTAATTTTTTCACTTTAAAATAAAAAATCACAGAAGCGCTAGAAGCGAATAAACTGCAACAAACAGATAAATAAAGCGCGCTCCGGCTTGTACTTAGGTCGATCTCCCTCTCGTGTACATAAAACTACAGCCGCTATAAAGAAGTAACAATGTACACACTGTCGGTATGGCCTTAGGGAGCAGAGGGAAGAATAGTCTCGTCTCGTTGCGTTACTTCACTTACATTTACCAACTTAGTATCATTATCCTAAATATTTATAGTTAGCATTCCAGCCACTACTACACCAAGTGACACAAATATGCTACATCATTTATCAGAGCTCATAGTACGTAAAGCTGGAAGGAAGCAAGTCATCAAGTCCAACCCTTAAGAATGAGGGGTGTAGAGGATGCCCCCTTTTTGTGGTGATGGTAAATCTCCTCTCCTCTAGGTGTAGAGGATGCCCCTTGTCTATGGTGATGGTGAACCACCTCTCCTCTAGGTGTAGAGGAATGACCCCTGTCTATGTGATGGTGAACCTCCTCTCCTCTAGTGTAGGGATCCCCCCTGTCTATGGTGATGGTAGAGCCCCTTCTCCTCTCGGTGTAGAGGATGCCCCTGTCTATGGTGATGGTAGTACTCCTCTCCCTCTAGGTGTAGAGGATGCCCCCTGTCTATGGTGATGGTAGGAACCTCCTCTCCCCTAGGTGTAGAGGAAGCCCCTGTCTATGGTGATGGATAGACCTCCTCCCTCTAGTTGTAGAGGATGCCCCCTGTCTATGGTGATTGAAGAACCTCCGCTCCTCTAGGTGTAGAGAATGCCCCTGTCTATGGTGATGGAAGAACCTCCTCTCCCTAGTGTAAGATGTCCCCTGTCTAGGTGATGGTAGAACCTCCTCTCCTCCCGGTGTAGAGGATGCCCCCTGTCATGGTTGATGGTAGAACCCTCCTCTTCCTCTAGGGTGTAGAGGATGCCCCCTGTCTATGTGATGTATGAATCACCTCTCCTCTAGGTTGTAGAGGATGCCCCCTGTCTATGGTGTTGGTAAGAACCTCCTCTAACTCTAGTTTAGAGGAGTCCCCTGTCTATGGTGATGGTAGACCCTCCTCTCCCTCTAGGTGTAGAGATGTCCCCTGCTGCTTGGTGATGGGAACAGCATCCTCCTCCTCTAGGTGTAGAGGATGCCCCCTGTCTATGGTGATGGTAGAACCTCCTCTTCTCTAGGTGTAGAGGATGTCCCCTGTCTATGGTGATGGTGGAACATCCTCTCCTCTAGGTGTAGAGGGTGCCCCCTGTCGATGGTGATGGTAGAATCACCTCTCCTCTAGGTGTAGAGGACGTCCCCTGTCTATGGTGATGGTAGAACCTCCTCTTCTGTAGGTGTAGAGGATGTCCCCTGTCTATGGTGATGGTGGAACCTCCTCTCCACTAGGTGTAGAGGATGCCCCCTGTCTATGGTGATGGTAGAATCACCTCTCCTCTAGGTGTAAAGGATTTCCCTATCTATGGTGATGGTAGAACCTCCACTCCTCTAGGTGTAGAGGATGTCCCTGTCTATGGTGATGGTAGAACCTCCTCTCCTCTAGGTGTAGAGGATGCCCCCTGTCTATGGTGATGGTAGATTCTCTTCTCCTCTAGGTGTAGAGGATGTCCCTGTCTATGGTGATGGTAGAACCTCCTCTCCTCTAGGTGTAGAGGATGCCCCATGTCTATAGTGATGGTAGAACCTCCTCTCCTCTAGGTGTAGAGGATGCCCCAGTCTATGGTGATGGTAGAACCTCCTCTCCTCTAGGTGTAGAGGATGCCCCCTGTCTACGGTGATGGTAGAACCTCCTCTAGGTGTAGAGGATGCCCCCTGTCTATGGTGATGGTAGAACCTCCTCTCCTCTTGGTGTAGAGGATGCACCCTGTCTATGGTGATGGTAGAACCTCCTCTCCTCTAGGTGTAGAGGATGTCCCCTGTCTATGGTGATGATAGAACCTCCTCTCCTCTAGGTGTAGAGGATGCCCCCTGTCTATGGTGATGGTAGATTCTCTTCTCCTCTAGGTGTAATGGATGCCCCATGTCTATGGTGATGGTAGAACCTCCTTTCCTCTAGGTGTAGAGGATGTCCCCTGTCTATGGTGATGGTAGAACCTCCTCTCCTCTAGGTGTAGAGGATGACCCCTGTCTATGGTGATGGTAGAACATCCTCTCCTCTAGGTGTAGATTATGTCCCCTGTCTATGGTGATGGTAGAACCTCCTCTCCTCTAGGTGTAGAGGATGCCCCCTGTCTATGGTGATGGTAGAAACTCCTCTCCTCTAGGTGTAGAGGGTGTCCCCTGTCTATGGCAATGGTAGATCCTCCTCTCCTCTAGGTGTAAAGTATGCCCCCTGTCTATGGTGATGGCAGAACCACCTCTCCTCTAGGTGTAGAGGATGCCCCCTGTCTATAGTGATGGTAGAACCACCTCTTCTCTAGGTGTGGAGGATGCCCCCTGTCTATGGTGATGGTAGGACCTTCTCTCCTCTAGGTGTATAAGATGCCCCCTGTCTGTGGTGATGGTAGAACCTCCTCTCCTCTAGGTGTAGAGGATGCCCCCTGTCTATGGTGATGGTAGAACCGCCTCTAGGTGTAGAGGATGCCCCCTTTCTATGGTGATGGTAGAACCTCCTCTCCTCTAGGTGTAGAGGATGCCCCCTGTCTATGGTGATAGTAAAACCTCCTCTTCTCTAGGTGTAGAGGATGCCCCCTGTCTATGGTGATGGTAGAACCGCCTCTAGGTGTAAAGGATGCCCCCTGTCTATGGTGATGGTAGAACCTCCTCTCCTCTAGGTGTAGAGGATGCCCCCTGCCTATGGTGATAGTAAAACCTCCTCTTCTCTAGGTGTAGAGGATGCCCCCTGTCTACAGTGATGGTAGAACCTCCTCTTCTCTAGGTGTAGAGGATGCCCCCTGTCTATGGTAATGGAAGAACCTCCTCTCCTCTAGGTGTAGAGGATGCCCCCTGTCTATGGTGATGGTGGAACCTCCTCTTCTCTAGGTGTAGAGGATGTCCCCTGTCTATGGTGATGGTAGAACCTCCTCTCCTCTAGGTGTAGAGGATGTCCCTGTCTATGGTGATGGTAGAACTAATTGTATTCAGTCACTCATTCTAGTGTCTGTTCTCTATGTCACTAACTTCCCTGACTGTCTCCTGTCAATCACTCTACCTGCTGTGTCTCTCTAGTCACACTAACTCTCCCATGCCTGTCTCTCTATCTCTAACTATCACTGTATGTCTATCTATTCTCACTCTCCCGCTGTATCTCTATCTCTACTTTCATTGCCTGTCTCTCTATCCTCTACTCTTCCTGTTCTGTCGCTCTCATCTCCCTGACTGTCTTCTATCTCTCCCTTCCCTGCCTATCTCACGCTCCCTGACGGTCTATCTCTGTCTCTACACTCCCTGACTGCTCTCTATTCTCCCTCTACTGCTGTCTATCTCACTCTCTGTACTGTCTTCTCAATTTCCCTAAACTGTTTCTATATCTCTCATGCACTTGACTGTCTCGTGTCATCTCAACTCTCCCTGCCTGTCTCTCTCACTCTCCCGACTGTCATCTGCCCTCACTCTCTTGCCTGTAATAAGTGCTGCAGTCAGCAATTAATTGGCGTGTAAAAACTGTAAAGGTGGGGGTGATTTATGTGCTCCTGAGTGTGAGGTGAGCACAGTGATAGGACTAAATAAATCAACTGGTAAGTTGCAAACCGCAAGTCACATGCCGAGAGGCAGCACCTAATTTCCGTGACACAGTGAAATGTAACAACAGGAATTTGGTGCAGCCACAGTAACAGATTGGGCCAATGTGGGACACAAATCTTATATAGTTTCAATAGCAGGGAGACCAAATTTGTAGGATTTGTTATATTGCACATCTAGATTTTAGCAATTAGAAGAAAACCAGATTCTCATCTGTCCGGAAATAATAAACTTATACAACACCTAAGTAGCATCAAATGTGTCAAACAGATTTTAAAACGTCTCAAAACCACCAAGATATCAGCATCATACATAGCACTTTACTATCCAGAAGAGGGAAGGACGACCACAAGACTGACCCCCCGCACTGCGGGCTTATGTGATTCATCCTGAATGAGATGATCAACAAGGAGATTAGTGAATGGTAGGAGTTATTGAGGGATCGATAATACTTGTTACATGTCCTGGTTTTCTGTAAGAGGAAAGCAGAAGACATTAATATACTCGCAGTGTTTGTATAGTGACATCATGTAAGGTAAAATCAGGTAAGGTATAATAGATACAATGCGGTGCATTAATTGATTCGAATTATCAACTCTAAGACAGTGCATTATCCGATCCGTAAGGGACATAAGTTTATATACATGATCAACATTCAGAAAAAAATTCAAGATGAATTACTTTAACCTTCACGGTGGGGGAACCTCCTCATGGTCATATTAAACAAATCAGATTGCAATGCGCGTCATCCACAGCGCAACTGCGCAATCGTGACGTTGTAATGAGAGCAGACAGGAAACTCTAATGCGCATGTCAAGGAATGTGTAAACTAAAAAGACACCAACAAGCGCCCAATGTTGGATAAGATACACCTTAGGAACATGTTAATGGAAAGCCAAACTTGTTAACCGCATGTCAGATGCGAACAGGCCACGGGACTATCGGAAACGCCATCTTGGATTGGGGTGTTTTTAGTTATGAACAGGACACATACGCGCCAATACACTATCAAAATAGCTCAATTGCTAGAAAATATGAAAGAATTCCTCTTATCTACACTTCTGACTATGAGCGTAGAGAGTCTTATTGATATAATAGACTCTCAGAATTTCCAAAGTAGATTCGGTATGTTAAACTGTTACCCCCGTATCGAACCACAGCTTGGGGTTTTAGATGCTGAATTTGTTTGTAGATTTTCCAAAATTGTGTTAACTTCTTTTTTACCAATGATCTAAATATTTCCAAACGTATCTGCCATGAATCGGGGGATTGATACAACGTGGGTTACTACAGATGTCATGGCACTCATTTGTATGGCATGTGTACAAAAAAAAAAAACTTTTAACACTTGCGCCTGAGCAAAAAGTTCCCATGCGCAATAATTTTTCAGGTGCTCTTACCAGATATGTCTTAAAAAATCCAGTGTGGACATATAAAAAAAAGTTAAATTTTGAGTAAATCATGGTAAAATCATGGTGCCATTTTATGCAAATAAACTCCATGCAAGCGGGCATAGACAAAACGTTATTATGGCGGGTTGAAGGAAGACTTTTGTGTGAAAACCTACACACAAGTTTATCACCCTCTACGACAGGGGTCAGGAACGTGTTTGGCTGGGAGAGCCATGAACGTCACATATTTTAAAATGTTATTCTGTAAGAGCCGTACAATATGCACATGCCCCCCTGTAGATAGGTGGTCCCAGTGTTACGGGTGCACACCCGTGCCCCTCTCTGTGGCGGCGCCTCTTTCCGAGCTCACTCACCTCTACACGCGCCGGCACTTGCAGAATTAGAGCGCCGCTGATTGGTCCCAGGTTTCTGCTTACATCATCATTCATGGTGGTCCAGGGGGTACATTACTCCAAATCCTGACACCCACCACATGCCTCCCAGTAGATAGGTAATCCCAGCACATGCCTCCCAGTAGATAGCTAGCCCTAGCACATACCCCGAGTAGATAGGTAGCCTTAGCATATACCCCGAGTAGATAGGGAGCCCCAGCACATACCCCGAGTAGATAGGGAGCCCCAGCACATATTCCCAGTAGATAGGTAGCCACAGCACATGCGCCACAGTAGATAGGCAGCCACAGCACATGCTCCCCGGTAGATAGGTAGTCACAGCACATGTCCCACAGTAGATAGCCACAGCACGTGCCACATAAAAGGTTGGTATATAAAATGAGACTGCTGGGAGTAGGAGAAAATCTGTGTGTTTGGGTAAGTAATTGGCTTAGTGATAGAAAACAGAGGGTGGTCATTAATGGCACATTCTCAGATTGGGTTGATGTTACCAGTGGAGTGCCACAGGGGTCAGTATTGGGGCCACTTCTTTTTAATATTTTTATTAATGACCTTGTAGTGGGTTTACACAGTCAAGTTTCAATATTTGCAGATGATACTAAGCTGTGTAAAGTAATAAATACTGAGGTCGATAGTTTAGCATTACAGAGGGATCTGTGGAAGCTTGAGGAGTGGGCAGAGAAATGGTTGATGAGGTTTAATGTAGATAAATGTAAAGTTATGCACTTGGGCCATGGAAACAAAAAGTATAATTATGTTCTAAACGGTCAATTACTTAGTAAAACTGAAGCTGAAAAGGACTTGGGGGTATTGGTGGATGGTAAACTTAATTTTAGTGACCAGAGCCAGGCGGCTGCTGCTAAAGCAAATAAAATAATGGGATGTATCAAGAGAGGAATAGATTCTCATGATAAAGACATAGTTTTGCCCTTATACAAATCCCTGGTCAGACCACACATGGAATATTGTGTACAGTTTTGGGCACCAGTGTATAAAAAGGATATAGTAGAGCTGGAACGGGTGCAGAGGAGAGCAACCAGGATTATTAGGGGAATGGGGGAACTAGAATACACTGACAGATTAAAAAATTTGGGATTATTCAGTTTAGAAAAAAGACGACTGAGGGGAGACCTCATTACAATGTACAAATACCTGAACGGACAGTACAAGGATCTCTCCAAAGATCTTTTTATACCTAGGCCTGTGACCAGGACAAGGGGGCATCCTCTACGCCTAGAGGAGAGGCGATTCTACCATCACCATAGACAAAGGTTCTTT
>WNYA01000198.1:206824-229324 GCA_019512145.1 Engystomops pustulosus | reverse complement strand
TCCTCCTCTGGTACTACATACTGGTGTGTGCTCCCCCCTCTGTACTGACATTCTGGTGTGCGCTCCCCCTCTGGTACTGACAACTGGGGTGGCTCCCCCCTCAGGTACTGACATAACTGGTGTGTGCTCCCCCCCTCTGGTACTGACATACTGGGTGTGTGCTCCCCCCTCTGGACTGACATACTGGTTGGCTCTCCTGGTCGACTCTGGTGTTCCCCCTCTGGTACTGACATACTGGTGTGTGGCTCCTCCCTCGTGACTGACATACTGGTGTGTGCTCCCCCTCTGGTATGACATACTGGTGTGGCTCCTCCCTCTGGTACTGACATCATGGGGTGTGTCCTCCCCTATGGTACTGACATACTGGGTGTGCTTGCTCCTCCCCTTGGTACTGACATACTGGTGTGTGCTCCCCCCTTGGTAAGACATACTGGGGTGGTGCTCCTCCTCTCGGTATGACATACTGTGTGGTCCTCCCTCTGGTACTGAATACTGGTGTGCTCCACCCTCTGGTACTGAACTAATTTGTGGCCTCCCCCCTCTGGTACTGATATGGGTGTGCTCCCCCTCTGGATGCAATACTGGTGTGGGTGCTGCTCCCCCCTCTGGTCTGACATACTGGTGTGTGTCCCCCTTCTGGTACTGACATACTGGTGTGTGCTCCCCCCTCTGGTACTGACATACTGGTGTGTGCTCCCCCTCTGGGTACTGAAATACTGGGGGTTGCTCCCCCCTCTGGTACTGACATCGGTGTGCTCCCCCTCTCTGGTACTGACATACTGGTGTGTGGCTCCCCCTCTGGTACTGACATACTGGTGTGTGCTCCTCCCTCTGGTACGAATTGGTGTGTGCTCTCCTATGGACTGGACTACTGGTGTGCGCTCCCCCCTCCTGGTACTGACATACTGGTGTGTGCTCCCCCTCTGGTACTGACATACGGGGGTGCCTCCCTCTGGTATGACATATGGTGTGTGCTCCTCCCTTGGTACTGACATACTGGTGTGTGGCTCCCCCCTCTCGGTAATGACTACTGGTGTGTGCTCCCCCCTCTGGTACTGACATAATGGTGTGTGCTCCCCTCTGTGACTGACATTACTGGTGTGTGCTCCCCCTCTGGTACTGACATACTGGTGTGTGCTCCTCCCTCTGGACTGACAACTGTTGTGTTGCTCCACCTCTGGTACGACTACGGTGGTGCCCCCCCTCTGGTACTTACATACTGGTTGTGCTCCCCCTCTGATACTTGACATATGGGTGTGCTCCTCCCTCTGGTACTGACATACTGGTGTGTGCTCCCCCTCTGGTATGACATACTGGTGGGTGCTCCTCCCTCTTGGTACTGACATATGGTGGGCTTCCCCCCCTTGGTACTGACATACTGGTGTGTGCCTCGACCCCTCTGGTACTGACATACTGGTGTGTGCTCCCACCTCTGGTACTGAACATACTGGTGTGTGCTCCCCCCTCTGGTACTGAAATACTGGGTGTGCTCCACCCTCTGTACTGACATAATGGGGTGTGCTCCCCCCTCTGGTACTGACTACTGGTGTGCTCCCCCCTGTCACGTGTCATGGTCTGAATTAACTGGTGTGGCTCCCCTATCCCTCTGGTACTGACATACTGGGTGTGCGCTCCTCCCTCTGGTACTGACAATGGGGTGTGTCCCCTCTGTACGACATTACTGGGTGTGTTCCCCCCTCTGGTACGGACATACATGGTGTGCTCCCCCCTCGTTACTGAGACTGGGTGCGCTCCCCTGCATGGTACTGAATAATGGTGTGTGCTCCCCCTTGGTACTGAATACTGGGTGTGACCCTATAGGTCCTGACATGACTGGTGTGCTCTCCCTCTGGTAACTGACATACTGGTGGTTGCTCCCCCCCTCTGGTACTGACATTACTGGGTGTGACTCCCCCTCTGGTTGACATATGGTGTGTGCTCCCCCCTCTTGGTACTGAATACTGGTGGTGCGTCCCCCTCTGCGGTGCGTATGACAGACTGGGGTGCGCCTCCCCCCTTGGTACTGACATACTGGGTGTGCTCCCCCCTCTGGGTACTGACATACTGGGGTGTTGTGCTCCCCTCTGGTACTGACATACGGGGTGCGCTCCCCCTCTGGTACTGACATCGTTGGTCCCACTGGATCGTGTGTGCTCCCCCTCGGTACTGACTACTGGGGTTGCGCTCCCCCCTCTGCTACTGACATACTGGTGTGTGCTCCCTCCTCTGGTACTGACATACTGGGGGTGCTCCCCCCTCTGTACCTGACATACTGGGGTGTGCTCCCCTCCTCTGGTACTGACATTGGTGTGTGCTCCCTCCTTGGTACTGACAACTGGGGTGTGCTCCTATTGGTACTGACAACTGGGGTGGATCCCCTCTGGTACTGACATACTGGTGTGTGCTCCTCACCCTCGGTACTGAAATACTGGGGTGCGCTCCCCCTCTGGTACGACATACTGGTTGCTCCCCTTGGTACTGACATACTGGTTGTGTGTGCTTCCCCCCTCTGGTACGGACATACTGGGTGTGCGCTCCCCCCTCTGGTACTGACATACTGGTGGTGCGCCCCTCTGGTAATGACATACTGGTGTGTGCTCCCCCCATCTTTGTACTGACATACTGGTGTGTGCTTCCCCCCTCTGTACTGACATACTGGTGTGTGCTCCCCCCTCTGGTACTGACATACTGGGTGCGCTCCCCCCCCTCTGGTACTGACATCTGGTGTGTGCTCCCCCCTTGGTACTGACATACTGGGGTGCGCTCCTCCCTCTGGTACTGACATACTGGGGTGTGCTCCCCCTCTGGTTAATGACATACTGGTGTGCGCCCCCCCTCGGTACTGAAATACTGGTGTGCTCTCCCCTCTGGTACTGACATACTGGTGTGTGCCCCTTGGTAATGACATACTGGGTGTGTGTGCTCCCCCTTGGGTACTGACAATACGGGTGTGCTCTCCCTCTGGTACTGACATACTGGTGTGGTGCCCCTCCTCTGTACTGACATACTGGTGGTGCTCCCCCACTTGGTACTGACATACTGGGGTGTGCTCCCCACTCTGGTACTGACATATGGGTGTGCGCTCCCCCATTCTGGTACTGACATACTGGTGTGTGCTCCCCCCTCTGGTACTGACATATGGGTGTGCGCCCCCCTCTGGTACTGACATCTGGTGTGTGCCCCCACTATGGGTACTGACATACTGGGTGTGCTCCCCCCTTGGTACTGACATACTGGTGTGTCTCCCCTCTGGTACTGACATACTGGTGTGTGCTCCCCCCTCTGCGGACTGACATACTGGTGTGTGCTCCCCCTTGGTACTGAAATACTGGGTGTGTCCACCTCTGGTACTGACATTATGGGTGTGCTCCCCCCTCTGGTACTGACATATGGTGTGTGCTCCCCTCTGGTAGACATAAGTGGGTGGTGCTCCCCCCTCTGGTACTGACATACTGGTGTGTGCCTCCCTTGGTACTGACATACTGGTAGTGTGCGCCCCTCTGGTACTGACATACTGGTGTGTGCTCCCCCTTGGTTTACTGACAGAGTTAGGTGCGCTCCCCCCCTGGTACGAAATAACTGGTGTGCTCCCCCTCTGGTACTGACATACTGGCGAATTTTCGGCCGCCTGTACGTCCCCATAGACGTCAATAGCGGCGCAGATCCAGCCCGCACACCGCAAAAAAAAATGCTCTATATTTCGGCGTTTGTGCGGCCGTCCGCCGCTATTCTCTATGGAGGCAGGAGGGGTCACCTTCTCCTCCTCTCCAGCACACCGCGGTATGCCGGAACGGCGGGCATATTGCTGTGTGAATGTACCCCTATCTGAGTGAGCTGACAATGTAACGTGTTGCTGACATATAATGGATAATAAAAGATGTTTCTTTCTTCTTGTGATCACAGACAAAGAGGGTGAAGTGCGAAGGCACCAAGGATGGACGAGAACAATGTCAGTGAGAGGCTCCTGCACCTGACCCTGGAGATCATCTACCTGCTGACCGGAGAGGTGAGGGATCTGACTGTATAACTCGTGAGGTGTGTGGGGATCCGGTCACATGACTGATGGTCCTGAGTGATGGGGACACCCTGCAGTCATCCAGGACATTTTACATGTGAGTGATTGGGCATCCTCTCAGAGAAGAACATGACTGACAAATACAAGATCCAGGAGAAATGTAGAGAATGGCGGCAGTGCTCTGGAGGTCCGGCTGGAGCCGGCTCATTCATAGATCTGGGTCTGAGGTCCAGAATAATACCAGGAATAGAAGAGGAGCTGCTGGACCACAAGGCTCCAGTGATCAACCAAATAACGTTCCTTCACAAGGCAACATTGACGAAGACGTATGTAATGCCAGAACCTTATAGTGAACAAAGAACACTGTGCCGCTGTGTCTCCTCTACTACTGACAAATACCCCAGCCCGGGATAGGAGAAGCGTGCTGGGCATGTGTATAAGGCCACCCCCTCTGGTCACAGCACCTCCCAGTTATCTATTTACGGGTCCCTTATTGCCAGAAATAAGAATTGTTGAGCAGAGGGCAGCGACCTTCATGTCTCCCACTCCAATATTCATCTCTAAATGGCGAATAGTTATAAATTTATGTTCAATCCACAAAGGGATAATAATGAATATTACATGTTAAAAAACGAGGATGTGTGTCCCGGCCACGGGTGCCCCTGCGACCCATATCCTAGGTCACAGGCGCACACATGTGCCTTACTCTGCCCCCGGAGCCTGACTCCTGACTTATCTCTCCGGGCTCCAGTGGTGACCTCCTCGCTCCCCGCGGTCCAGCGGGTGCGTTCCCGTCTCCTAGGGTGCGTGCCGGCTCTGTAAGATTTAAAGGGCCAGCATACCAATAATTGCCACTGGCTGCCCGCCTGCCTAGATAAATTCCTGCCCCTTCCTGTGTCCCCTGCCGGATCTTTGTCTCTCACAGCCTCAGAGAAAGCTTTCCTCATGCCCTGTGCGATTATCCTGATTTCCTGTTGTGACCTCGATTCCTTTCCTGACTCCTGTGCTGCCCCTCCTGACCTACTGATACGCCTCTGATTCCGATCCTGTGCTGCCCGTCCTGACCTACTGATACGCCTCTGATTCCGATCCTGTGCTGCCCGTCCTGACCTACTGATACGTCTCTGATTCCGATCCTGTGCTGCCCGTCCTGACCTACTGATACGTCTCTGATTCCGATCCTGTGCTGCCCGTCCTGACCTACTGATACGCCTCTGATTCCGATCCTGTGCTGCGCCGTCCTGACCTACTGATACGCCTCTGATTCCGATCCTGTGCTGCCCGTCCTGACCTACTGATACATCTCTGATTCCGATCCTGCGCTGCCCGTCTGACCTCTGATACGTCTCTGATTTCCGATCCTGTGCTCGTCCTGAAACCTAATGACAAGTATCCTGATTAAGATTAGTGCTGAAGTACTGAAGACAGATAACAAAATATATGAATATTCCCCACCCATTTTTTCCACCTTCTCTTTATTTCCCCGCTTCACTTTATCTCTGCCGGTCCTGTGCTGCCCGTCCTGACCTACTGATACGTCTCTGATTCCGATCCTGTGCTGCCTGTCTTGACCTCCAGCCTATCCCCGAGTTTGCCTGATGATTCTGTACTAGGCCTTGGCTGCCACCGCGGACAAAGTTGCGCCTGTGGAACGACCTGGTGGTACCAACCTGCTTTGCGGCGGATTCTGGTGAAAACCGGGTGCCACTTAGATTCCGGTCCCAGGTGTCGGCTTGTGTCATCAGCTGCGGTGGTCCAGAGGATTCACTACCTCCGATCCTGACAATGTGTTCGTTAGGGGCCAGTAGGTGGCTTTATAGAGCTCTTCCCATATCATGTGTACATAACACATCCATATGTCATAAATACCTGGACAGATGGACTGAGGTCAATAGAACTCTTACCACATGTATAGTGCTAGAGGTAGTATTTATCACACGACTGCCTTGGCCATTTGTAGAACCCCAAAATTATCGATGTAAATATTTTAAAATTCGGTAATGACGAGTGTGATGTGGGTTTTGGAGATTTTTGTCCTGACATTGTGATTAGATCAACCAAGAGGATGTGCAGGGAATTGTCGGATGTGACGTAGGTGCTTGTTTTTCAGGACTATGGACCTGTGCAGCAGCCCTGTGGACCCATGAAAACCCAGAGACATCCTCACTTATCAGGAGGATGGGACATGAGCCACTTCTCCATTACAGGCTCCTCACATCACTCGCAGATCCATAATGGAAGCCAAGAGACGGCAATTCTAGCCCTGACCAACAAGATCATAGAGATACTGACCGGAGAGGTGAGTCCTGCTAGGATATTATATGGCTCCAGGATAACTGGATCTGGATGATGAGTCTTACCTTGTGTGTCTCAGGTCCCTGTGAGGTGTCAGGATGTCACCGTCCATTTCTCCATGGAGGAGTGGGAGTACATAGAGGAGCACAAGGACCTCTACAAGGACCTCGTGATGAAGACTCGCAAGCCCCGCACATCACCGGCTAAGAGTAGGCTATTTTTTTGTTTCCTTGTCCCATGTCAAATGTGTTTTACGTAGTAAAGTCACCATCGACCTATGCAAGATAAAGTATGTGAACCCTTGAGCATATAGATATTTGTCTCATAACCCTATCACACCGCTCAGCCGCACTGGCCTGGCTACACACAGAGCATTGAGCTGCATGCTATACACATATATATTCATATAGTTTTACTTCTAGAGATATTACATTCTTATATGGCTATAATACACGGGAAGGATATTGTGTCTCCAGTCCTCCGGAGGTAAGTTCTTCCATAGTCCCTGTAATGTCATAGTCTTATAGGAATACATTGCCATTCTGATTATTTGTCAGTATCTCTAAACCATGTGGAAATGTTCTTATCTACAGATTTTAACGAAGCCACAAAAACTTGGCACATCCCCGTCTCTCCACTGGATTTTGTGAATGACAATCCCATCGTTATAAACATTCAGACTTCTGATGTGGTCGACGGTCTGGAGGCTGACACTGAAGAGATGCCTCCGACATGTGAAGGAGGAGATCTCAGCGGTACTGACATGTATGTAAGATCTAATAGGAAACCGTATTACTTTACACCTCACGTGGAAGAGGATCCGTGTGAAAATTATGGAGTCAAAGAATCCCAGATGTATCTACCCGGAGGTCACAGACAAAACTATCCAACTTCTTATATTAAGGTCGAATCTTTCTCCTTTCAGGAAGAAATCCCTGAAAACACCACAGTCTATACCATAACAGAATCACCACCACAGTATCCGTCTATACGGATAAAGGAGGAGTCGCTGTCATGTGATGATGATGAATATCTCTCAGACACTAATCTATATTCCCCCATGAACCACAGACAATCTTATCCATCTCCTCATAGTAAAGAGGAGCACTTTACCTTTGAAGAGGTTATTCTTGAAGACACAGGCTTGAGTCCTTCAGATCATATCCCGCAAGGTCTGTCTGTCCATACGACCGGCGAATCAATGGTGTGTGATGGAGATAACCTTGAAGAGATTTATTTGGGTGTAAACCATATAGAGCAGAACGGGCAGATTTATGCTTCCAAGCCCAGACCCTTCATGTGCATTCAATGCGGAAGATGCTTCACCCGCAAGTCCCAGCTCCATAGACATCAGATGATCCATACCGGCATCAGACCATATTCCTGTTCCGAATGTGGGAAATGTTTTTTCCGCAAGTCTCACCTTCTTATACATCAGAGAACACACACAGGAGAGCGGCCGTATTCCTGCTCGGAGTGTGGAAAACGCTTCACCACAAACTCAAACCTTACCATTCACAAGAGGATCCACACCGGAGAAAACTTATATTACTGCCCCGAGTGTCACAAGTGTTTCACTAATAACTCCAATCTTGCTATACATCTGCGGATACACACGGGCGAGAAACCGTATCCCTGCTCAGAATGCGGCAAGTGTTTTACAACCAAATCCAATCTTGTTCTACACCAGAAGATCCACACCGGCGCCCGACTGTATCACTGCTCGGAATGTCAGAAGAGTTTTACCACCAGCGCCAACCTGGCGCTCCACCAGCGGACTCACACCGGAGAGAAGCCGTTCTCCTGCTCCCATTGTGGGAAATCTTTCACTATCAACTCTCACCTCATTCGGCATCAGAGAGTCCACACGGGGGAAAAGCCCTTCACGTGCTCGGCCTGCGATAAATGTTTCGTCAGCAATTATGAGCTGAAGAGACACCAACAAAGTCACTTAGAAGACAAAGCATATTCCGAGAACATGAATGATCCAGCAGATCCCTCCAAGGATTGGAGCCTTCCCTTATTGGAGAGGTCATACTTTTGTAGTGAATGTGGGAAAGGTTTTGCCACCAACTCAAATCTTATCCAGCATCGGAGGATACACCGGACCGAGAGACCGTATTCTTGTTCTCAGTGCGGTAAAAGTTTTACGTGTAAGTCGTATCTTCATAGGCATCTAAAGACTCACACCGGGGAGAGACCGTATTGTTGTCCTATATGTAGGAAGTCGTTTTCTAGGAACTCCCATCTCAAAAGGCATCAAAAGTGTCACCTGAGGAAGAAAGCCTTTCCGTGTCTGGAGTGCGGGAAGTGCTTCAGTTCTCAGGCTCGTCTTATCCAGCACAGTCAGATTCATGCAGCCGAACACCCCGACTCTCCCTCCCGCCACGACATTTATACTTTGTGAAGCTGAGGTTCACTCTGTGCCTCGGAGGATCGAGGTTTCTCTCTGTGAAGTGACTATTGGATCTGATCCTGTTCCTTGTGCGGAGGAGATGGACCACAAGCACCTCCACTAGACCCCCCCCCCTATCCATTGTCCTGTAGCATCACAATAGTTTGTGGAATGAATGTTTGTCTTGTTGAGTTACCTCTAATGTTTAGACCGTTTTGATCAGTCACCAGGGAGTCCTGTAGATAATGAATTACTTGGCCCTTTTATTTTGCTTGTTATTGGAGGAGAATTCGTTATAAATATGACATTTTTTATACTGACTTAGCCCAGATACATAGTTACCGGACTTAGGCACAACATTTCTCTATAGACCTTGTAAGTGTTACTTCTTTATCTGATGGCTTTCTGCATAAAGTCAGTGCAGTCGCTTAGTTATAGGGCAAACATCTGGGTGCCCTACGCCCTTATGTTCTACAGAAATAGAAAGTAAGTGTAAAGATATAAGACCCTCTGATGTATAGAAAATGATATTAGAAAAAGGTCAAGAACTTGACATCACAAGTCCTCAGTATTAGTCATCGCGTCTTCTCACCCAATTATTTTATATATCATAGACTCTCTGCATTGTTTGAATATATATATATAATATACGATGGGGCACATTAACTTACCCATCCTGCGTGTTCCCTGAAAATGCATTGTCTGACCAGAATGCACTCTGCCGCGATTCACTAAGATCGTGCGCCCAATGTCCTGCATGTGTCACTTCCCTGCTCAGGTCCGACAGAGGTCACCTTCTTCTTCCTGGTGCATGTAAGTGCTTGATCTTGCAACCCAATTTGAAAGTTAAATCCTGTGCTCAGTCCAAATCAGTCGGATCATCTGACGCCCCCCCCCCCCCTCATTTGTGTTGCGTGCGACACAATCCCCTGTTGAATACCTGTCACAGCCGCCCAAATCCAGAAAACTGTTGGAAAATCTGACGAAAGTGCGCCGGCGGGACCTTAGTAAATAAGCCCCAATATGTATATATTTTGTACGATAAACCTCACTCGCTTTCCTCCTCCGGACCTACAAGGACATCTGTCCTGGACAGGTAGAAAGGCGTCCATGCATATAATAATCTGCCACAATTCATATGAACAATGTCACCAGTAACACAAGATGCTGAAGTGACCAATTATAAGGTCATTACATCTCGCGACCTTGATAAAGTGATAATTGATTGTCGCAATTCATTCTATTTGTGCTCCTGCAGACTCTCCTCCCACTCTGTTTTTTCATTTGACTTAAAACTTTGGTCAGATTTCACAAATGTTCACGCAAACTTTGTCAAATAAAGGTTAAGGGTTAAAACCAGCGACTGAAACCCTTCTGTCTATATAGACTGGCGGTCGGGATATCCACCCAGCTTTATAGAGAATGATTGGCAGGTGGCACCCGCACTGACCCTAAAAATAACGCACTAGGAGCTGCTTACTAAAGTGATTAGCTCCTAGCACTACCCCAGATGTAGCAGTGTTACCCTGCTGGTGTTATCCGAAACCTTGGCTAAAGCCAGCAAACAGTGCAGAGCCACAGCCTCAGAACGCCGGACCAGCTTACAGCGCTGCAGCATATTCATGAGGGGTCCCGTCTCCTCTGCTGCTCCCCTGGACCGCCCCTCCCTCGCCATAGGCTGCTTCATGCGGCAGTCACCACCTCCTCGTACCGCCCCCTCATGAATATGATATGTATGTAGATATGTGCACGCAGATTGCAGATGGTTTGTGCCAAATTTAATGTTAACACTTTTTGCTCTTTCCTCAAAAGTTTTTAGAGAAAGTAAAGTAGTAAAATGGAATTCTTATGTTAGCGAATACTTTTATGTTCCTATTATTTGCTGAAAAATACAAGCTTAATGAATGCAGGAGATGTAGAGAAAGTAAATGAACATGTCCAATGAGATGTGGCAAATGTAATAATTGGGTGGGGGAGGTGTCTGGGTGCGACTGGAGTATCAGAGATGATATAATGGTAAAGATAAGGCTGCAGCTCTGGATGTGACTGGAGTATCAGAGATGATATAATGGTAAAGATAAGGCTGCTGCTCTGGATGTGACTGGAGTATCAGAGATAATCTAATGCCTCTCATTGCAATTGGCTAACTGATATATATTTAATAATATATAAGATGTCTCATACTAACAATGACCTATAGCGACCATCAGAGCTCATATTATTGACCTGTAGCAAAATAAAAGCTGAGCTATGATTGGTTGCTATATACAGCCTGGCAACTCAATGTATATCCAGGCTAACTGCCATAAAAGCCAACAAATACACTTTGGCATCAGGTAATTGGGGGAGATTTGTCATTGGTTGTTTTTTTTTTAGGTTTTTTTTGGCATATAAAAGTCACATAGAGAGTTTTTGTGACTTTTCATTGCTCAGATGTCGTACAGGACTGTTCCCACCACATAGAACTAGTGCGAGTGCAACGCTGTGCAAAGCCAGAGTCATGGCTTGTGCCTTTTTTTAAAAAGCCGCAAAGTCCCTCCAGCCCCTGCGGGTGTGTTATGCATGTGCTGCGAGAAAAAAGAAAAATCCCTTTGATTGTAAATGTACTGATGCAGATCCCTTTAGGGGACATATAAGGGACATACGAGGACTCGGCTGCTCCACAGGTGAACGAGCCAATCCACCAGCCGTCCCCCAGGCCAGGTATTATTAGTCATGACGGGGCAGCCTCACATTTCCACTTACAGCCACCCCATGTATCCATATAATGATATGCTTAGAAGCTGTACATGTAGCACTGCACACATACACCAGCCTTGTGTATGAGATATACAATTTATAATGGAGGGGACGGAGCTCATGGACCCGCTACATACACCAGAGGAGTATCATAAAAAGGTTAGACCGCTCTCCAGGGCTGCTAGCTAATACCATCAGTCACCTGTTATACATATCAAAATCACTTCTAAAGAGTCAGATGGGTGGAGCTGAAGAGTCACCCGTGTGCCTTCTGGTATGATTGATGTTTCTCAAGATGCAAGATGCCAGACATACAGACTTTAGCCTCCTGGATTACTGGATTATATTAATGCATCTTGAATCTTTGTAAAAGGAGTGGCTGATCCAGCACGTGTATCCGAATATAAAAACAAACAGTAACTTAATGAAACCCTAAAAATTGCTTCCCGTACTGCATCAGAGGGGGTTTGTCTCATCCCACCTACACCTCCCCGTGCCTCTTCTCAGCATGTCATGTGACCTTTGTGATGTCATCTAAGGTCCTTTAGCCCATGTATGTATCTGATCACATGGCATGATCACAGCAGCTTCCATGGACCTATACTCTTCCCCATCCATGAAGGCTGCTGTCTTTTCATGTGATCAGATACATACATGGGGTACACTGCAAATGTAACAAGATCTTAGATAATTTCACCTGGTCACCTGGCATGAATTGACCAATGATGTAACAGGTCTCTCTCAATGGTCCACATAGCAGCATTTTCTGTAGCAGTGAGACCTGTCAATCAGTACTAGGAGGCGGAGCAATGCAAGTAACTTCTAAATATAGAGGGCCTCATTGGACTCTCTAAGTGTGATGGACTCACATGAGCTGAGTAAATCATAATTTTTAATGCAGTATTTATTTTGGGTGGGTTAAATTCCCTGACGGTTCTCTTTAACATCGCATTAGCGGTTACACCTCACAAAATAAGCCCCTGGGTTGTCCTCCTGTATTATGTGTTATCATCTCACTACAATGCAGAGACAGGTGTGTACACTGTGTTTTACTTTATGTGGTTTACAGATACTAAAACATATACTAACAGGTAGGTACCCCCCCTCCCCCACCATTCATTGACTCCTATGCGATGCTGTAACCTACTGCAATACATTGGGCCTCCTAGAACAGTTCTGTAATAAAGTTTTACCAAATAAGATTTTGTGTTGTCTTCATTATTGTCACTGTAATAATACACAAAAACGGACGCCCATACTTTTGGCTGGTGCACCTCGTGGTGAGATATCGTCAGTAGGCGACCCGAAATTTAATACCCAAAAATGTCTGTAAAATTGGATAGAAGGCTACAAAATGTGGGTAATAACAGGGCCCTGACCAAGATGTGTTAGGGAAAGTAATCAAAATTATAAGATAAAACAAAAGATGAACTAAAGGAATAAACAAAATACTAGAACAAGAGTCGGTGGTGGGAGAAGAGAACGTAGCCAACACTTCAACCACTCACTCAGGAGCTGACACAGTCCCCTGGGATTCACTCCTGGTTAACACTGCAATGTAGGAAGCTACAGATGCGAGTGCATGAGCCGGCTCTGTCATGTGAGCGCCAGGCGTTAGGTCCCTGCAGTGAGCCAATGGTTCAATCCCCCCTAATATGGTAAGAATGCCCCTCTGACCTAAAAGTTGTGTGTAGAGGGTGACGGACTGGTCAGAGGTTCCTTATTATACACTTACTAGTGAGCCATCCAGCTCTTTTTAGCAAGCCGGTCCTAATGATTGAGCTCACTGAGGGTGCGGTCACACGTTGCAGTTAAAACTACATCAATATTAGTAATGAGGTGGTTTTAGGTGCAGTTTTGTCAATTTCACAGGTGAATTTGATTTGAAGGAGAAATCTGTTCCAAAAAGGTCATTCACCTGTCGATTTGATGTATTTCACTTGTTAAAATAAGTAATACCACCTTAAACCAACCCAAAACTAATTGCAATGCTGTTTTAACTGCAACGTGTGAACGCACCCTTAGAAGAGCCAGGCTCCCGATCGCCGACAAGAGCCGGGCTCCCGATCGCCGACAAGAGGCTGAAAGTCATCTCATCGCGCCGGAATGCACCACCTCGGACCAGGTGAAGGTAAGCGCTCCCCAAGCGACACTTTTTCGGTTTTTAAATGCGGCGGTTTTTCCGAATACGTCGGGTTTTCGTTCGGCCACGCCCCCCGATTTCCGTCGCGCGCATGCCGGCGCCGATGCGCCACAATCCGATCGCGTGCGCCACAATCCCGGGGCAATTCTGGTACAATCGGCGCAAATCGGAAATATTCGGGTAACACGTCGGGAAAACGCGAATCGGGCGTGACCCCCAATATCTACAATGTCACAGCAGCACAGACACAATATACAATAAATAAGGTTTCTTAAAACGCATCAGTTTTTCTCAACATAATTATCATAATTGGGGGAAAACTAACGAAAAATGAAGCTTTTCAAAAAAAACTGATGCATTTTTTTAACAGACTGATTAAAAATGGCCCAAAAATGGGTTCAAAATGCCTTAAGGGGGTCTCCAGAGGCATCTGCTGGGAAGATCGCCCCTTTTTGTTTTTGTCCTTTGGATCTATAAGGGTAGGAAATGAAGATCAGTGAGAATGAGCCATACAACCTTAGGAGCGCTGCCCCAGGAGGAGGAAGCCTCTGGATATAACAGATATTTTAGTGTATCTGTGGATATATGATATTATGTTTGGACTTCTCCATTCTTTGGAAATGAATGTGGTAATGGTAAAGGGAAGATGTGCTTCTGCTTCTCCTCAGTCCCTTAAACATAATATCGTGTAGGAAGTTTGGCTCCACCTCCTTCTCAATGTCCATCGTGGCCCTAACCATCTGTAGACGAAAAATGACAGCTGATCTTCCAAGCTTGTTGGTTATGATATCTCGAACTTCCAATCTTAAAATTAGTCTCGTGCATTATTTCATAAAACATAGATAAAAAATCATGACGCGTTTCGGTTCTGTACGAGGACCTTCTTCAGGCAAAACAGAATAAACTGACTCGTCTTTACCCATTACGGTTCCCCCTCCTCTTGGCAATGGGGGCAGAAGAGGAGGGAGCCGGAAGGTCTGATTATCTCACAGAGGGATTCAAGCCACGAAGACGATTCCTCTGACACAAGAGGAGCCTGAAGATTTATCATATTTATAGGGTAGTTTACGCCCATAAATGTTACATTCCGTATGGCGGGTTTTTGTGTAGCTTTTTTGGGTACCTCTTCCCCTAAAACATTATATAAGCCTGACATTACATTTCATACAGAATATCACAGGAATATTGTGTACGTAACCTCTCTTCAGTATAAGTTTCCCCATTGGAATGCATGGGGCCTAACGTTGCGGCTGACTGTACGTAGCTCAATGTGTTTGGAGGTAGGTAGCTCCCTGGGTGTGGAGGTAGGTAGCTCTCTGTGTGTACGTAGGTGGCTCCCTGGGTGGAGGTAGGTAGCTCCCTGTGTGTAGGTAGGTAGCTCTCTGTGTGTACGTAGGTTGCTCCCTGGGTGGAGGTAGGTTGCTCCCTGGGTGAAGGTAGGTGGCTCCCTGTGTGTGGAGGTAGGTGGCTCCCTGGGTGTGGAGGTAGGTGGCTCCCTGGGTGTGGAGGTAGGTGGCTCCCTGTGTGTGGAGGTAGGTGGCTCCTTGTTTGTAGTAGGTGGCTCCTGTGTGTGGAGGTAGGTACTCCTTGTAGAGGTGGAGGTCGCTCCTGGTTTGGTAGGTGGTAGCTCCCGTGTGTGAGGTATGTGCTCCCTGTGTGGAGGTAAGGAGGGCCTCCCTGTGTGTGAAGGTAGGTGGCTCCCTGCGTGTGTAGGTTAGGTAGCTCCCTGGTGTAGTAGTAGCCCTGGGTGTAGGTAGTAGCTCCCTGGGTGTAGGTAGGTAGCTCTCTCTTGTTGTGGAGGTAGGTAGCTCCTCTGGGTGTGGAGGTAGTGGCTCCCCTGGTGTAGGTATGTGCTCCCTGTTGTGTAGTAGGTAGCTCCCTGGGTGTGTATGGTAGCTCTCTCTGTGTGTAGGTAGGTGGGCTAAACCTGTGTGTAGGTGAGGTAGCTCTGTGTGTGGGTGTGTAGTTAGGTAGCTCCCTGGTGTAGGTGGTAGCTTCTCTCTGGTGTGTAGATAGGTGGCTCCCCTGGGTGTAGGTAGGTGGCCTCTCCGTCTGTGTGTGGTAGGTAGTGTCCTCCCTGTGTGTAGGTAGTTTGCTCTCTGTGTGTGTGTAGTAGGTTGGCTCCCTGGGTGGGTAGGTAGTGCTCTCTGGGGTGTAGGTATGTGGCTCCCCTCGGGTAGTAGTTGGCCTCTGTGTGAGGTAGTGGCTCCCTGGGTGAGGTAGGTAGCTCCTGTGTGTTGTAGTAGGTACTCCTGGGTGTAGGTATTCTTCTCTGGGTGTGTAGGTATGACAGAACCAGATGAAAGCGCTCTGCCGAGCGCGAACCCGTTGTTCTATTTTAATATCCCCTTTCTTTTAATCAATTTTATTGTTTTTTACCTACATTGGCTTTTCTATTTCATTATAGCAATAAAATCCCTCTTATACATCAGCGTCTTAGCGCCAATATAACGCTCGTTTCTAATACACATCTTCTAGTGTCACATTGCTATGGCCCATCCGGAGTCGTGGATCCTAGGAAGGAGAGGATGGACCACCGGGAGCGTGGCAGCACGAGGCTACATGAGACCCAAACGTCTCTTCCTAAATCCGATTCCACAGTGTTGTTCCTGCCAGCACAACCTCGCCAGGTGAGCATTTTTCAATACCACTACAGTACTAGTATACGAAGAATTGCACTATCGGAGCGCCCCTCTCTCCATTTTCTTTCTGGTGTGTAGGTATGGTGGGCTCCCGTGTGTAGGTAGGTAGCTCTCGTGTGTTGTAGGTAGGTAGCCCCTGGGTGTAGGTAGGTAGCTCTTCTCTGGGGTGTGTAGGGTAGGGGCTCCCTGGGTGTGGGAGGTGGCTCTCTGGTGTAGGTAAGTGCTCCCTGGGGTGTAGGTAGGTAGCTCTCGGTGTGTGGGTAGGTAGTAGCCTCCCTGGTGTAGGTAGGTAGCTCTCTCTGGTGTGAGTAGGTGGCTCCCTGTTTGTAGGTAGGTAGCTCTCTGTGTGTGTGGGTAGGTAGCTCCCGGGTGTAAGTAGATGCTCTCTCTGGGTGTGTAGGTAGGTGGCTCCCTGTGTGTAGTGTAAAGCTCTCTCGGTTGTGTAGGTAGGTAGCTCCCTGGTGGAGGTATTTGCTCCCTGGGTGGAGGTAGGTGGCTCCCTGTGGTGTGTAGGTAGTGTCTCCCTGTGTGTGTAGGTATGTGGCTCCTTGTGTGAGAGGTAGCTCTCTTGTGTGGTGTGATAGGTGGCCTCCCGGGTGTGGTAGTAGCTCTCTCTGGTGTGTGATATAGGTGGCTCCCTGGTGTAGGTAGGTGGCTCTCTGTGTGAGGTATGGTGGCTGACCCTGGGTGAGGTAGGTAGCTCTCTCTGGTGTGTAGGTAGGTGGCTCTCTGTGGTGTAGGTAGGTTGGCTCCCTGGGGTGATGTAGGTAGGTCTCCCTGGTGTATGTAGGTGGCTCCCTGGTTTTAGGTAGGTAGTCTCTCTGTGTGTGGAGGTTATCCTTGTAGTAGGTAGGTAGCTCTCGTGTGTGTGTAGAGGTAGCTTTCCCTGTGTGTAGGTAGGTAGCTCTCGTGCTGTGTGTAGATAGGGCTCCCCCTGGTTGTAGGTAGTGCTCTTCTCTGGGTTAGTAGATATGTGGCCCTCCTGGATGGAGGTAGGTGCTCTCTGTGTGTCTGGTAGGTGCGTCCCCTGGGTGTAGGTTAGGGTGGCTCTCTGGTGTTTTCGTAGGTGCTCTCTGTGTGTAGGTAGGTGCTCTCTGTGTGTAGGTAGGTAGCTCGCCGCAAGGTGGCAAGTTTCAGATATGTTGATCCTAATGGTGTATATATAGCTTACTGCGCTCTCTTTGTAAAACACCTCACTAATTTTCATCCCTTCTTCCTCATAAGTCATCTACATGCCAATCAACCTTATTGGCGATTGACGATGTAGTTGGATGTAGCCCAGTGAACTCAAACGTTATATTCTTATCAGAAGGTAATTGTCTAGCAAATGCAAGGAAATTGAGGATGTGGTGGGAGCTGTTCTTGACTAACCACTCACAATTTATCTTTTTGATGCAGTGGCTGTAAAACTATATATTGAAACAGTTAATTATTGTTACTAATAGCTGCAGTAGTCTGGAATTATCTTACCGCAGCCCGGGGGTGTTGTCAGATAGTAGGTTGGGTCTCCCCAATGTCTGGCCTCTATTTTCTTTTGATTTTTCATGTGCCTCCCAATCGTGCTACACTCTCAGTCCACTCATGATTTTTTTTTTGAACGAGCCACCCCAACCTTAATAGAGGGTTTACGCGCGGGTCACTCATCTAGCCGCCACTAGACTATCTTTTCACCTGGCAGACTTCGGTCCTATCAACGGCTAACCCCCCATCAATTGGGTCTTACTATGGAATTGGAGGCCGTGGATATCGGGATTTTCCATATGTCCAGTGTACAGTATGTCCCTTTCCGCATGACTGATAAATTTTTATTCTAGTGCATTGCTTGTCTTTCTTTAATATGAAAGATCCTAAAGTCCAATTGTTTTGCAGTGTTGCAATTTCCCGAAATCCGTATATTTTTGACATGCTATACAAAGATCTACATATTCCCCAGTAATGATGATGACATATTTTAACTGTTCCCACTCACCTCATAGAATAGAGATAAGACTTTCAGATATGGTGTTCTTTAATCAATTCACAATCAGCTCCAAGCCAGCTTCACAAGTTTAAGTGCAACTATCGGGAAAACAAGCCGTGGTAGAATCTCGCCAATTGCCAAGTATGTGGCACGTATGTTTTATAATGCTTTTACTCTTTTTTTTTTTTTTTTTAGACATTCTTATTAATGGCTTATCTAATGGAAACTTATGAAGACTCAGAAGTCACTTTGGAACTTATTAGTGGAATACACTATGAAAAAACCATATTTCCTCTTTCTTTTACTAGTATGTGAACTAAGAAAGTGAGAAGGGGAAGCAGTGGGGTTTCTGGATGGATGGCTGGACGCTTTTGCAATATTAGTAATTTGTGATGGACTCAGTGCTCTCCATCAACTATTGTGTAGGAAGGATGAACTTACTTAGTGCACACGGTTTCCCATGGAAATTGACTGGCTAGGTAGGATGGGATTAGTTCATGTATCTAGTAAAGAAATTGATATAAAAGAGGGAATGTTAGCGTAGTTTAACCTGCTGGTTAACTAATTTAGTGTATGGCTTCTTTACTTATGTTTATCATGAACTTTGTACACACAAGAATCTGAATACAGAAATATAGTTGTTTATGCACAACGGTTGTCACATAGTTGCCATCCTTACTTGGAGGTGGACGGATGCGGAGGACACAAGGATATGTTTCGGGTATAATCGGCATTTTGATAAACAATGTTGTGAAATCTGTATAAAGTTAAAATGGGAAAACACATGTCTGTTTTATTCTCTTTTTTTCCACATTGTTTAATATTCATTTTAATCATGCTCTGTCAGACATTGTTTACCCTTACGTAAATGATATAAACACTCTATTTGAAGGTATAAATTAAACTGCGTGGGGTAATCTTTTTCAGATCTCCCAGATTACAGATTATCGTTGTCTGTGTCTATGCTATTTCCGGTACGTTTAGTTATTGTTATTATTTGATTATTATACTGTTGCCTGACTTGATTTGAACTCTTTATTACTAAACAATACCATTGTGTAAAGTACAGGCGCGTATATAGATAGTATCATATAACGTTATATATATACTTTTTATAGTGTTGTAAAGTACAGGTATGTATCACTACTCCGAATAGTATCCTGAGATATGTCCCCTTTCCCCTTCCCCCTTTTTTTTCCCCCTTTTTTTTCTTTTCCCCTCCTTTTTTTTCTTTTTTTTTTTTTTCTTTTTTTTTTTTCTTTTTTTCCCCCCCTTTTTTTTTTTTTTTTTTTTGTATAATATACCATTGTGTCCAGTAAAGACTGTCATGACGATAGTCTTCACCTATACCATTTGTTTAAATATACCATTCGTTGTACAGGTAAGGCTGTATATAAGTATATGTACTCCTATATATGTGTATATTTAATAACTGTGGTAACCCAGTACTAGGACGTATATAGATCAGTCTCCTATATACGTGTATACTATACCCCATTGCCTGTAGGTATTCATTCGTCTACAGGCGGTTATCAAGATTAGTCTCCTGAGATAGGTATAAATACCATTGTGTCCAGTCAAATGTATATGAGATTACTACTTTCCAAAAAGTAGAAAATTGTGAATTGGAAAAAACATAGGTTTTTCACAATTTTCGCCAAATTTCCTTTATTTAATAAATAAATTATTCTAATCGACAATTACGCTTCATTCTCACTAACTCACACCTTGACTAGTCGACAAAGTGTCACGAATCAATCTCGACGTAAATTCCCCATGGTACTATGTAAACTCGCCGGAGTTATTTTGACCACTTATAGTGACACAGGGCAGATTTTAAACAAAGGGCCACGTCAGGAAGGTGCAAAATGGCCAAGTCGTTAAGGGGTTAAATGAAGTTTCCGTTTGTATGTCGGCCATTACTTTAGTTATAGCCTCAGCCGCTATGTGTCTGGCGCGGTGATTACTCAGATCCTGTGTTCTATGTATTATATAGCGACCACGTTTTTTCCCTTCCACCTCCCAGAATCCTTTATGACATGAGCCCCGCGTGACCTGCAGAACATGGACAAGTGCCCGGAGCGCCTGACGGAGAAGATCCTGAATGTCACGTTAGAGGTCATCTACCTGCTGACCGGAGAGGTGAGGGCGCCCGTACATCACCGCACATTGTCTTATCCGTATTTATAGAAGGACAATAGTTTCCCTGGTTGGGGAAGCTGCTGTCGGAGAGGCCGGTAAGACGTCTGCTCACATTGTGGATTTTATTGTAAATCTGCAGCGTAAGGCGAAATTCACACTAACGTGTTTCCCCCCGTGCCTTAGCACCGATCCGCTCACCCCCGCCCCTCTCCACAGAGGAACGTGGGGCCGGCGCCGTATTCCGGGGAAATGACTTGTCCTATCTTTCTCCCGGCTACGGAATGGTACATTGACGCACGTGTGCTGCACCATACCGGTCCCGTACAGCGCCGTGCGCCCATTACCAGCCTACGGGAGACGTATATCCAACGTATAATATGTCCGGTGTATATACGCCCCCAGCGGCCGCGTGAATGAGGGCGAATACAGTAGCATTAAAATGAATGTGTTTAGGAAATAATCAGGCAAACAATGGGGCAGATTTATCAAGCTAATAGCCAGAATATTCTTAGTTACCCCAGGGCAACCAATCACAGCTCAGCTTTCATTTTAACCCCTTCCCGCCGCAGCCCTTTTTTGATTTGGCGCTTTAATTTTTCTGTTCAATAAACTTTTATTGAAATAGGCAAATAACAAGGTTCAAAGTAACAACGGTGAATCGGTACTCGTCACATCAGCATGTATATCTTAGTGTACATAAGACAAGTGTCATGGATAGCCGCTTCATGGCGCTTTCATTTTTCACTCCGCACCTTCAAAAATCTATAACTTTTTTATATTTCTCCATGTACAGAGCTCTGTGAGGGCTTGTTTTCTGCATAACAAATTGCTCTTCATAGTGACGGTATTTATTATTCCTGCCGTGTACTGGGAAGCGGGAAAAAAATTCCAAATGCAGAGAAATTGGTGAAAAAACGCATTTGTGCCATTTCTTTTGGGCTTGGATTTTACGGATTTCACTGTGCGCCCCAAATGACATGTCTACTTTATTCTTTGGGTCGATACGATTAAGGGGATACCAAATTTATACAGGTTTTATAATGTTTTCATACATTTACAAAAATTAAAACCTTCTGTACAAAAATTTTTTTTTTTATTTTGCCATCTTCTGGCGCTAATAACTTTTTCATACTTCGGTGCCCGGAGCTGTGATTGGTGTCATTTTTGGCAACTTGATGACGTTTTCAATGCTACCATTTTTATGACTGTACGACCTTTTGATCACTTTTTATTGAATTTTTATATATTAAATGACAAAAAAGTGGCATTTTCAAATTTGTATGCTATTTTCCGTTACGGGATTAAACGCAGTGAAAAAAAAAAAGTTATTATAATTTTTTGAGCGGGCATTTTTGGACGCAGGGTTACTTGATGTGTTTATTTATATCAGAAAGGGGGTGATTGAAGTTTTAGGGGGTTTTTTAATTATAATTTTTTTTTTACTTTTACGTTCACTATTTTTCAGACTAACTTAAAAAAAATAAACCTATGTACTCACCCTCCGGCGGCTCCTCTTCGGTCTTCTGTAACAGCTGGCATAGATGTGGCCATGCGCACTGCCGGCCGACACATACTATGATGCGGCCGCTGCTTACGCCATCTGAAAATAACATGGCCGCATCTATGCCGGCTGTTACCGAAGACTGAAGAGGAGCCGCGCCGGGCATCGGGGCCGCCGCAGGGTGTATATAGGTTTATTTTTTTTATTGACTCGTGTATAAGCCAAGGTGAGGTTTTTTTTTTGTGCTGAAAAACTCAGCTTTTACACCAGTATACACTCACCGGCCACTTTATTAGGTACTCCTGTCCAACTGCTCGTTAACACTTAATTTCTATTCAGCCAATCACATGGCGGCAACTCAGTGCATTTAGGCATGTAGACATGGTCAAGACAATCTCCTGCAGTTCTCCCCAGCATCAGTATGGGGAAGAAAGGTGATTTGTGGCCTTTGAACGTGGCATGGTTGTTGGTGCCAGAAGGGCTGGTCTGAGTATTTCAGAAACTGCTCATCTACTGGGATTTTCACGCACAACCATCTCTAGGGTTTACAGAGAATGGTCCGAAAAAGAAAAAACATCCAGTGAGCGGCAGTTCTGTGGGCGGAAATGCCTTGTTGATGCCAGAGGTCAGAGGAGAATGGGCAGACTGGTTCGAGCTGATAGAAAGGC